>CM077148.1:8204124-8431478 GCA_039583875.1 Platanthera guangdongensis | reverse complement strand
CACTATAAACCATGTGGTTGCTGTGCTGTGCTGGCTGTGATTATTGCTGTATTTGCTGTGATAGACAAAGTTATAATAAAAACTGTGTTATAAACCATCTGGCTGCATTATGTTTTAAAAAGGATTTGGTCACCTATTCACCCCCCCCTCTTGGTGATTTTAGTATTCACATCTTTCAAAATGAACACATCGGTTGTATTTTTACGTTAGCCATTTGTTCACAAATACATTCAGATTTTCCTATCCCTTATTCACCCTCAATAGATTATCTTCCTTCACGAAAACTAAGTCCACCATCTTCACAATGATAGAGAGGAGAGGTCGAAGACAACTAATCTCTAGAACAAGATCCTAGCAGGATCTCTTCCTAGGAGATCTTCTTCATGCACAAGTCATACTCTTTTGAGTCAACATCTCTCCTATAATATAACTGGAAAGTCTTTATTTTCAAGGTACCTTACAACCTTGGGGTGAATAGGTTGTCTACTGATATTATTAGCTTTAATTTTATCTTCCATAGTACTTAGTGTGTTGGTTGTAATTAGCTTTCAAGTACCTGCACAAGAAAAACAACACAGAAAAGCACACACAGATTTATATTGGTTCCTCAACGTTTGGGTGCGTCCACTCCTCCCACTATGCCAACTTCCTGTTAGTCAAGGCACTTCTCTAAACTTTTCTCTAAAGAGCTTACACCTCAGATCTCTGAGGATCTCTCAGTCTCTACAAGACTTACAGCTCAACCACAAAGGCCTGCAACTCAGTGATCAGCAGATCACCTACCTCAGGCCAAAGGCCCTACACTCAGGCTGGGAGGATAGACCTACCTCAGATCCATTAGGGATCCTACCTCGGAACCAAAGGTCCTACAGTCAGAGAGTATTCCTCTCCTAAGCTCAGTGATCAATTGACAACCTACCTCAGATCCAAACTGATCCTACATCTCAGGAAAATTTGCCCTACCTCAGGATCAGAGAGCCCTATAACTCAGATCCAAAAGGATCCTATAGGAGTGAAATATTTTTATATTTATCATAGAGAAATTTTCTGTGATAACCTCTTGAGCTGAGTTATATCAGCTCTAACTTTCTTCACAGCTACAAGGATCTTGAGCTGGAAGTAACTAGCAGTAAACTGCTTTACTTCCTCTTCCTTCCTAGGACAGAATCAGCAACTATGTTCTTCCTTATTCTCAGCTTCAGAAGTAGATCTTCATATTTTAGCTTGCTTAACTGAGAAGCAACTTGATTTGCAAAAAATTATTCTATATTTCTGCTTCTCCCTCAGAAGGAAGACCTTCTGATCTTGCTGGTGAGGTGACGTGACCAGCTATTTGCTGTTATTCCTCTGAGGCACCTGATCTTACTGATGTCGATGAAGACACACTGTAAGACTTTTTGGTTCTTGTAGGAAGACTTCAAGCTTTTCGCAGCAGCAATGGTGAGGAATAAGAAGTTCAGCCACAAATTTTGAAATTGATAAAACTCTAAAAGTTGTTGCCGTCTTGGCCACTCTCTTCCTTTTGTAGTTCACCGATCAACGGCTCTAAGAAATCAATGGGCCCACTTACAACATCCAGCTGCACCTTGCTTTTTGGAAGAAGACGTATAGTAGCTTCTGGGCAGAGTTTGTCATATTATGTAGCTTCTTTGTACTTTATTTAAAATTAGGTTACTTTGTCGATTTTGCTGACGTCGGCACATGTGGACTTTGCCAAAATCGAGTATCAGTAGAAAAGGAGTTGAGTGAATGAGCATCACTCAACGTCATGACACTTAGACAGGATTCTGTCTATCTTGGCGTTGATACCTTTGAGTGAGCAAGCTTCACTCAAAGCCTTTGGCCTTTAGCTTATTCTTCAGACTTTTCTGCATGTTTGGCGTTGAGAGCATTGAGTGAGCATGCCTCACTCAACGGCTTGTGCCTTAGCCATGCTTTTTGTATATTAGGCGTTGAGAGAGCTGAGTGAGCACTCCTCACTCAATGCTTTCTACCTTAACCAATTTCCTGCTCCTTCAGCATCTTAAAGCATTGAGAGCGTTGAGTGAGCACACCTCACTCAATGTTTTTTTTCATTAGCCAAATTTTCTTTATCATGGCATTGAGAGCGTTGAGTGAGCACGTCTCACTCAACTCTCTCTATCTTAGCCAAATTTTTCTGCTTCTTTGCGTTGAGTGAGTAAGCTTCACTCAACACAATTGGACTTAGCCAATGTTAGCACAGATTTTATGTGGCTTTGACTTTCAAGGCAATACTCAACAAATATAGAGTATGGCATTGATTGAGTGATACTCACTCAGCGCCAGTGGACTTAGCCACTTTTCTGCCCATTTCATCATAGGTTTTTACAGTATTAGCCTGACTCACAGCATTTTGTTGTATGGCGTTAAGTGAGTTGACTTACTCAACGCCTGTGGACTTAGCCACTTTCTCAGTTTGCCACTACTTTGGCTTTGAATTTATAGGCTTCACTCAGCGCTATAAGTCATCTTGCGTTGAGTGAATGACCTTCACTCAATCCTGTGGATATAGATAGTTTTCTATCTATCCATACCTTAGGTAAGTGATTACCTGACCTAGCCATTTAGGTTATCCGCCCCATCATTATTGTTAGGACAACCCAGCATGCATGAACTTAAACACACATCAAATACAACTTTGTATATATCATAGACAAGGTTGACTTCCTCAAATCTAGGACATTGTGGGAAATGGACCCAACAATCTCCCCCTATTTAAGGAAGTCAAAACCCTTAATCAAATGAGTCAATAATGAGTCAATGACATACATAGCAATATGTAGTAATAAGAATATAAGATGTAAAAAAATATAACTGGAGAATGATCTATAGTTACCACTACTCCTTGCCTGCAGGGTGAATATTACCACACCTGCTCCCCCTGAATTGCTGCTACTATTCTTGATCATACATCTGATCATCTAAAATGCTGCTACCATTCTTGATCATACATTAATCATCTTTTCCTCCCCTTTTTGACTTCAGCAAATAGCCAATAAGGTTCTTATCATCTGCTCCCCTCAAATAGCAGCAATGAATTGTTGGAGCAGTGTAGGACATGATCCCTCTCAACTGATGCATTATCTATCATATTTCTTGGTAAACAATCTAGTCTATACCACTCTGGTCAGCAATTGACCATGATGCCACTGAAGGTATATCACTTGAAGATTCTTCATTATTCTAAAGAACAAATCCATTTGCAAAATATAAAATAACTTGTAACTAAATGAGGAGCAACTAAAGATATACCAGGTTTAACATACCCAACTTAAACTTGAGGGTGTTAAACTTTGCTAAATCTAGTGGCTTAGTGAAGATGTCAGCCACTTGCTTGTCGGTTGGGACAAACTCAAGGTTGATATCTTCACATTCCACATGCTCCCTAATGAAATGATATCTTATTTCAATGTGCTTAGTCCTGCTATGGGAGACAGGATTCCTAGCAATTGAAATAGTACTAGTAGAATCACAAAATAAGGTCTTCTACTTATCTGAAGGTTGTAGTCCTGGAGCTGATATTGGATCCATAGCAATTGAGCACAACAACTATCTATTGAAATGTACTCTGACTCTGCAGTTGAAATAGCAACACTAGTTTGCTTCTTGCGGCTCCATGAAACTAGTCTTCCACTCAGGAATGACAAGTGCTAGAAGTGCTTTTCCTGTCCTCTTTGTAACCTGCAAAGTCTGTATCTGAATAGTGAGTTAGTCAAAACTCCCCATTCCTAGGGTACCACAGGGCAAGATCTGGTGTGCCCTTAAGATATTCAGATTCTTTGGGCAATCCTGATACCTAGCACAAACACATGTAGCATACATGATGTCTGACCTACTTATAGTTAGATAGAGAAGGGAACAATAATCCCCCTATACAAAGTTTTATCAACAGGTTTCCTTGCCTCATCTTTGCATATGGGCATACTTGACCCCATGGGAGTTCTCATGGTGGAGGAATTTTCCATAGCAAATTTCTTTATTAACTCCCTAGTGAACTTAGAATGGGATATGGATAAGTCCTAATCAGTCTGTCTTACTTAAGAAGAACTAAAGTTCACCCATACTGCTCATCTCAAACTTCCCTGCTTAAGTTTGGCAAACTTCCTGCAGTGGTTATCATGAGTAGATCCAAAGATGATGTCATCTACATAGATCTAAACTGGATGATCTGACCATTAGATTCCCTTAGGAATAGGGTCTTGTCTATCTTCCCGCTTGAGAATTTGTTCTCAATGAGGAAGCTAGACAAAGTCACATACCATGCTCTAGGGTCTTATTTTAGCCCATATAGAGCTTTCCTAAGTCTAAAACAGAATCAGGTGAGTTAGAAACTACAAAACCTAGAGGCTGCTCAACATAGACTTCCTCTTTAAAGTCACCATTCAGGAAGGCTGACTTCACATCCATCTGGTAGACCTTGAATCCCTTGTGTACCGCATATGCAAGGAATAATCTATGGCCTCCAACCTTGATACAGGGGAAAAGGTTGATCAAAATCAATGCCTTCTTCCTGCCTGTACCCTTAGCAACTAATCTTGTTTTGTTCTTGATTATAATCCCATTTTCATCAAGTTTGTTTCTCTAAATCCACTTGACTCTGATGGCATTATGTCCATGAGATCTGGGAACCACAGAACTATTAAACTCATTCTGAATTTGCTTGACAAACTTGATGAAGATATCAAGGGTCTCATTCTTTTTCTTGAGAAAGAACACCCAAGAAAACTTGGAATAGTCATCAACCACCACAATGGTGTAGACTTTACTACCAAGACTATTAATAGGCATGGGACAAAATAGGTCCATATGCAAGAGGTATAAGCACCTCACAGAGTCTTTGGAACTAGTGCCATTGAAGGAAGCTTTGGTCTGCTTACCTTTTTGGAAAGCTGAGCAAATGTTGTCCTTGGTGCATTTCACATTTGGGTCATTCCTAACTAACTCTTTGCTAAAGAGCTTGCCAATCATCTTGTAATTCAAGTGAGCTAGTCTCTTGTGCCACTGGACACAATATGAGACTTTTACATTTGCTATAAAACAAATAGGAGAATCTGAGTCCAGACATAGAAAGTTTAAACAATAAACATTTTCACTTGTAGTGCCTATCAATATGACCTTTTGATCACTTGACCTCCTAATTAGGCTCTCATCCTTACGGAAGACAATAAAATAGCCAAGATCTGAGAGTTGGATTATGCTTATAAGGTTGTGTTTCAACCCTTCAACATAAGCCACTTTTGTGATAGTGAATATGCTATTGGTAATCTTACCATAGCCTCTAGTTACCCCTCTATCAGAGCCACCAAAGATAACCTTCGGTCCATTTTTCACTGGGGTGAACTCGTTCAAGTTGCTCCTGGTTCCAGTAATGTGTCTGGAATAACCACAGTCTAAGTACCATATTGGGGTATGGCCACTTGAACTATTCTGCATTAAGAAATTTACTTTACCTTAGGACCCCAATATCTATTGGGTCCTAGGTACACATTAGATTGAAACTGAACATGTCCACCATCAAGTTTTTTGACTTGTGGACTCACTTTAGCTCTGACCACATTAGGACTGTGCCAATAGTCAATAACATAATGGCCAATCTTGCCACAGCACCAACAATCATATATGTTGTATTTCTTTTCTGTGTAGGCCCATTAGTTGGTTTGACTGCAGTATTGACAGAAATAAGAGTTGCAGCAGCCATTTTTCTGTTTCCTTTTAACATGGATTTGACTGAAGGTTAGTCTGCTTGCTGGATTGTGTGGCATATTCTGAATCCTATCAGCAGCACATTTCTTTTTAGACAGTGTGCTCTTGATAGCATCAGAAACACCCATATCAGGATGTTGAAATTTGTGAAGTGAAAGTGGGTGATGGAGCAAGCCGGGCGGTTTGAACGGCCTGAGCGGTCTAAGTCCGCGGCTGGGCGGAGTGATGGTTGCGGCCTGGGTGACATCCTGGTTGGTCTTGTGGCTTGGCTGTTCTTGTGGAGCGGCCTGTGCGAACTGGTGTGCGGCCTAGGCGGACTGGTGTGCGGTCGGGATAGTGTATGGCCAAGGAAGTCTTGGCGGCTTGGGCATTAGTGGAGCGGGTGTGTGTTGGCATTCTATTGGCGGTGCTCAGCTTGATCTGCGGTCTTGCTGTCAACCAGTTCTTGAGTAATAGGGCAGATTGGAAGTTGTATCGCGGTGTGTTGGCGGACTTATTTTTTGCGTCCGCGGATTCCACATTTGTGGACTGGCTTTGGAGATGGGCTTTTATTCTTGCCGAGCTCTCCATGATGTGATGGATGTTTCACATCCTTGTGGCGGACTGTCCTGCTGATTGGAGGTCTGGGTCTTCTGTGTCCGTCGTGCTCGCACCAGTTACTTGATGAGCTGCTGGACTTGGTCATTTTCTGTGACAAGTCCATGGTGTTCGCCGTGTCCGCAGTGTTCGCTGATCCGGGCATACTGCCGGTTGGTCGTGGACTCGTGCGGGCTATGGAATTGTTGTCGAGTTGTGCGGACTGCCTCTTTTTCCGCGTGTAGTGTGCAGACTGATGCAGCATGAGTTGTGGTTGTGTCTGCGTGCTGTGTTGAGTTGCGGACTGATGCAGCATGAGTTGCGGGTGTGTCTACATGCTGTGTTGAGTGGCAGACTGGCACTATGCTTGCGTTGGGCGAACTGGTGTCGTGCTTATATTGTGTGGGCTGGCTTTGTGTCCGCATGGTGGCGGACTGACTTTGACCTGACGCCTGGAGGTTTGAAGTCTGCCAAGTCCTTGCGGACTTGGAGGACTGGGTTGTGTTAGCGCAAGGCTGGGGTGGTGATTCTATTCACTAGGGTGGTGACCACACTCCTCACCTCGCCTATAAATAGACCCCCTGGCACATCTGCAATAACTGAGTAAACAGTAAGTTGAGTCTTGGTTAAGGGTTGCAGCTGGATTTTTCCTATCCGCGCGGGTTGAAGAGAACTGTTTGCTGTTTGTAGGTTGCGCGGGTAACACTGAGGAGCCAGGAGTTTGGCTTTGACTGTGGTCAGCATCAGTGAAGTTTGCGGTTTCAATCAGCGGTCTCAGCATGTTGCTTCTACGCTTGTCAGTTCTCTGCTTCAGCTTTCCAAGTTCAATAGCATGTCCGCCAAACTCGGCGGTCAAGGCGGTCTGTTCTTCAGTTCGCAGCGGCTTGTAGCAGTTAGCGAATAACGGCATGTTCGCACGACCTCGCGGTCTCGGCGGACTCTGTATTCTACTCGTCTTCTAGCAGCAGCAGTTCAGGCGACCTCGGTGACTTGGCGTACTGGGCAGTCTCGGCGGTCTCCAGTGTTGTCCGCTCGAATTGTTTTACTTGTAAATTTTTTTTCCTGTATTCCTGTGTACTGGCGAAATCATGTGTCGCCATGTATACCTCGCTTTGTAAAGAAGAAATAAAAGAATATATGATCTGCTTGCCCCTGTGGTTGCATTTGGTTGTTGAGCTTGCTTTCCTAGTTTCCTCATGATTAAGGTATGATCTTGATCGTTCTGAGGATATTAATTTGGCGTTAGACTATCTCGTTGACCACTTTGAGAAAATTCAACATGGTATCAGAGCCAGGTTCAGTTTCTTGAGTGGTGATCAACTTGTGTTGTTGCTCTGTGCTTCTGAAAGCTTAACCAAAGTTGTTGCAATGGAAGAGAACTATGCAAGAGGTCTGGGTATTGAAATCTTGACCACGACTAACATTTAGAAGTGGAAGTCATGTATGAAGAGTTTTCTGCTTGGCGAGGAGTTATGGGAGGTCATCGGTGGTGACGACAGGCAGGAGGTTACTGCTGCTTTTGGGACTGCGGAGCAGGTGAGAGTCTGGAGGAAAACTAATGCAAAGGTGGAGTTTACTCTCAAGAGGGTTGTGTCACCGGAGTTGTTTAATCATATCATAGGATGTGAGTCGGCTGCTGATATATGTACAACTATTGATGGCTGTTCAACAGGAAGATTGTGGCGAGGCAACAGTTCTTGGAGAATGAGTTGGCCAGGACAACTCAAGGAGACCTGGCCATCTCTAAGTTTTTCTGAATATGAAAAGCCTGTGTGCTGAGATATCAGCGCTTGATCCTGATGAGCCTATTTCTGAGGCTAAGTTGAAAAGGCACATAATCTGCGGCTTGTGGGAGGAGTATGTTGCCTTTGTAACTTCTATTCAAGGCTGGGCAACTCAGCCATCTCTGCTGGAGCTTGAGAACTTGCTTGCTTCGCAGGAAAGTTTAGCCAGACAGATGGCTGGAGTGACTATCTCTGAAGGAGGCAGTGAAGCTCTCTTCACAGGCAAGGAAGAAGAAGAGATGGGAAGGGAAGAAGAAGAACATCGCTGCTGAAAATGAGCCTTCAACTTCTTATCAGCCAGAGAGGAGCGCTACTCCTAAGAAGGATTGGAAGAAGAACTTAAAGTGCTACAGGTGTCATCAGCGGGGACACTTCAAGCGTTACCTCAAGGTCAAACTGCAACCTGGGCATATTGCAGGAAAGGAGGAGGAGCTTGCTCTAACACTGAGGAAGCTGGATGGAGCAGAGCTTTCATGACAGACTTGTGTCCGTGCTTTGTCGCTGTCAACTTCAACGACGAGTGGATTGTGGACTCGGGTGTGGTCATCACCTCACCGGAGACAAGTCAAAGTTCTCTTCTCTGCAAGCCTACTCAGGTAACGAAGCTATCATCACTGCTGATAATACTATTTTTGCAGTAAGAAGGAGGGGGTTGTGTCTTTGGGTAGTGATAAGGGGCCACTCACGTTAAGGAGTGTGTATCACGTACCGGGCATGAAGAAAAACCTCTTCTCTGTGACCAATGCGGTAGACGCGGGTTACAACGTTCTGTTTGGGCCAACAGAAGTGAAGTTCCTTCGCAACGTATCTGTGGTAAAGGCTGATGTTGCTCATGTTGGGAGAAGAGTAAATAACTTGTTTGTTCTTGCAACAAACTTTTACGTTGATCGGATTAGGACTAATGATAGCGCTGTTATATGACATGAGAGTTGGGGCATGTAGGAATGGATAAGTTGAAAGCTATGGCAAACAGGAGCCTTGTGAGAGGCTTGCCTAAGCTATCTTCTTTTGGTGATGGTGCGCAGGATGTCAATACGGCAGTGGGCAAGGCTCATTGCCTTCCGTTTGATAAGTCACAAACGAGGAGCAAGAGACCATTGGAGTGTATCCATGGAGACTTGATGGTACCAACCGTCAATGCTAGCTTTGGTGGGAGCAGATACATGCTTGTTCTGATTGATGACTACTCAAGATACACTTGGGTTAATTTCTTGAAGGAGAAGTCAGAAGATTTTTAGGTGTTTGTGGAGTTCAAGGAGCTAGTGGAGGGCCAGCTTGGCTTGCAGGATCAAGAAGCTTAGAACAGACAACGGTGGTGAGTTTGTCTCCTCCGAGTTTTCTAACTTCTGCAGGAAACATGGGATCCAGAGAGATCTTACTTGTGCTCATACTCTACAACAAACGGAGTAGCAGAGCAGAGAAGATCCGTCATCTGACGGAAACCTGCAAGTGTTGGCTTCATGCGAGAGACATTCCTAGGTCCTTTTGCGCAGTGGGGATGACTTGTGCTTCTTATGTCATCAATTGGATGCCGCTCAGTCCGATCAACATAAAGTCTCCTTTTGAGATGTTGTTGAAGGAGAAGCCAAGCATGGAACACCTTAGGGTGTTTGGATCAATTGTTATGTGCATGTCCTGGATGCTTCAAGGACAAAGCTTGATGCAAAGGCAAGGAAGCTTGTCTTTGTTGGCTATGATGAGCGGAAGAAGGGATGGAAATGCATGGATCCTGCGATGAAGAAGTTTGTTATATCAAGAGATGTGGTCTTTGATGAACTAACATTGTATAGAGGAGGCTCGATTGAGCTATCAGAGAGCAAGGTTGATGAAGAGCAGAAGGTGGATGCAGAAGTTTTGGAAGAGGAGCTTGTTGTATCACCAGCAGCTACTGTTACTTCAAGCTTTGGTGCTGAGGCTTCTGGCTCAGGAAGAAGGGGGAGCATTGCTCAAAGCTTGCCCGAAGTTGGAGTTGAGCCTGAAGAAGCAACGGAGGTGGTGTGCAAGGAGCTGACCCTTCGGAGATCAAAGAGGGTTGTCAAGCAACCAGCTCGGTACAGTGATGGGAATGCAATGAGTTTTGTCTCCTGCTTCTTTGCAGGTCCTCTGGATGAGCGGGAGCCTGCAAAATTCAATGAGGCCACTGGATTCAAGGAGTGGGAAGATGCCATGAAGGAGGAGATCTCCGCTCTCAAGAAGAATGAAACCTAGGACCTTGTGCCCAATGTTGATGGCATTACTCCAGTGACTTGCAAGTGGGCGTATAAGTTGAAGAAGAAGGCTGATGGGAGCATCGAAAGATGCAAGGCTCGACTTGTTGCTCGAGGATTCTCATAAAAGTATGGAGAAGACTATGAGGAGACTTTTAGTCCAGTTGCAAAGATGACTTTGGTTCGAGTGGTGATCACTTTGGCTGCTTGCCAGGGATGGAGGATGTGGCAGTTTGATGTGAAGAATGCCTTTCTTTACGTAGAGATTGACAAGGACATCTTCATGGATCAGCCGCTTGGATTTATTTCTGAAGTTCATCTGGACTATGTCTGTAAGCTTAGGAAGGCTCTCTACGGGTTGAAGCAAGCTCCTAGAGCTTGGTATGGGATGATCGCAGAGTATCTTCAATTTTGTAATTATCTTGCTTCCAACTCGGATTCCAGCTAGTTCATCAATAAGAAGGGGGAGCTTCAAGTCTTGGTTCTATTGTATGTTGATGATATGATCATCACAGGGAATTCAGAGGAGGAGGTAGCTAGGATTAGGGCTGAGCTTGCTATTCGCTTCGAGATGAAGGACTTGGGAGAGCTTCATCACTTTCTTGGTCTTGAAGTAGAGAGGAATGAGAGCGGGATACACATTTTCCAGAAAGGATATGCGGATCGCATTGTGAATCGATTCGGCATGGGCGAAGGGAAGAGTTGCTCTACTCCTCTGGATCTTGGTCTGAAGCTTTGACGAGATGAAGGAAGGATTTTTCCTGATCCCTTGGTGTTCAGAGCTCTAGTGGGGAGCTTGAACTACTTAACGATTACAAGGCCAGACATTTCTTACGTTGTTGGCCGAGTAAGTCAGTTTATGGCAGAAACAAGGAAAGCTCATCTGGTAGTGGCAAAGAATATCTTGACGTATGTCAAGGCGACTTCTGATATGAGACTCCTCTATAGAAGGGACACGAGATTTTCTTTACTTGGATACACGGATGCTGATTATGGTGCTGACTCGGATGATCGAAGATCAACTTCGGGTTATGTGTTCACTTGTGGATCATATTGCATCTCGTGGTGTAGCAAGAAGCAGGACTCAGTATCAGTGTCTACTACGGAAGAAGAGTACAAGGCTTCGGCCTTGGCTGCTCGAGAAGCCATCTGGTTGAGGATGCTTGTTCATGAGGAAGTGCAAGGTACTACTTTACTCCGAGGTGACAATGAGAGTGCTCTCAAACTGGTGAACAATCCAGTGTGTCACGCAAGGACCAAGCATATTGAGATCAAGAACCACTTCATAAGGGAGAAGGTGTTGGAGGGATCTTTTATGGTCGGGCATGTTTAGAGTGAAGATAATCTTGCTAACATCTTCACGAAGCCACTGTCGAAGGGGCCATTTCAATAGATACGAGGCTTGCTGGGCTTGATCACCACTTCTCACTTTAAGGGGGAGTGTTGAAATTTGTGAAGTGAAAGTGGGTGATGGAGCAGGCCGGGCGGTCTGAGCGGTCTGAGTCCGCGGCCTGGGCGGACAGATGGTTGCGGCCTAGATGATAGCCTGGTTGGTCTTGGTGACTTGGCTGTTCTTGTTGAGTGGCCTGTGCGGACTGCTGTGTGGCCTAGGCGGACTAGTGTGCGGCCTGGATAGTGTATGGCCAAGGAAGTCTTGGCGGCTTGGGCATCTAGTGGAGCGGCCTGAGCGGACTTTGTTGGCGGTTTGTTGGCAGTGCTCAGCTTGATTTGCGGCCTTGCAGTCAACCAGTTCTTGAGTAACCGGGCAGATTTGAAGTTGTATATGCGGTGTGTTGGCGGACTTATTTTTTGCGTCCGTGGAGTCCGCATTTGCGGACTGGCTTTGGAGATGGGCTTTTGTTCTTGCCGAGCTCTCCATGATGTGATGGATGTTTCACATCCTTGTGACGGACTGTCCTGCTGATCGGCATTCTGGGTCTTCTGTGTCCGCCGTGCTCACGCCAGTTGCTTGATGAACTGCTGGACTTGGTCACTTTCTGTGACAAGTCCATGGTGTTCGTCGTGTCTGCAGTGTGCGCTATTGACCGGGCGGACTGCCTGTTGGTCGTGGACTCATGGCGGGCTGTGGCGTTGTTGTCGAGCTGTGCGGGCTGCCTCTTTGTCCGTGTATAGTGTGCGGACTGATGCATCATGAGTTGTGGTTGTGTTTGTGTGCTGTGTTGAGTTTCGGACTGATACAACATGAGTTGCGGGTGTGTCCGCATGCTGTGTTGAGTGGCGGACTGGCGCTATGCTTGTGTTGGGCGAACTGGTGCCGTACTTGTATTGTGCGTGCTGGCTTTGTGTCCGCATGGTGGCGGACTGACTTTGACCTGGCGCCTGGAGGTTTGAAGTCTGGCCAAGTGTTGGGTACATTGGAAAATGTGTACCAGATTTGGAGAAGCCTCACTTAGCTCAATGATATTCATCAAGGTGTATTTGATGTTGTTTTGAGTTTATATGTGCAGGTTAAGAATATGCAGGAAAAGTTTCTAAGTCCATGAGTCGACACCAGAAGAAGCTGTGTCGTCACTTGTGAAGACTTTGTTGACACTTGAGAAAAGCTGTGTCGACACCTGGAGTCAATTGTGTCGACACTTGGAAAAGCTGTGTCGACACCAGAAGAAATTGTGTCGACACACAGGACTTGTGTTGACACACAGAAAGTTCAATCGACATCAACTGTGTCGACACACAGGACTTGTGTCGACACACACACCAGAATTTCTTCTAAGTTAATTGTATCAAGACAAAAAGTGAATGTGTCGACACACAGGACTTGTGTCGACAGATTCTTACAGAAGCTATGTTGAGAAGCAGTGTCGACGCCATGAGAGCTGTGTCGACACCACCAAGGATTGTGTCGACACTTAGTCTACTTGTGTCGACACATGTGAAGTTCAGACTCGACACTTTGCTGACAGAGACAAAGTTTCAAGAAGTGACTGGAGATTTGACAGCTGTCATAACCAACAAGTCTACTGTAACTGTCAGATCTGTCAGAAGTTGGTTAACAACCGGATCAGTCGGTAACCTTGGATGAAGTCTATATAAAGACAGATTCTATCAACTAAAGATGATGAGAAGTACACAAAAAACACAATTACAACAGAAGATCCAACATACACAAGAAAATCCAGTCAGAGATTTCTAGTGGATCTAAGTGAAGAATTTCAAAATATCTTCAGAAGAATTTGTAGAGAGAGAGCTCCAACAATTCAAGTGAAGAAAGAGACTATCATCAACTAGTCTCTTAAGAGCAGATCCTGAACTAATCTGCAAAGAAGAATTCAGATTAATTTTTGGATTTTAAGAAGGAAGCTGATTGAAGATCATCTTCAAGAAATTCAACCTTACTGTGTTCAGATTCAAGAAGCTTTGAAGAAAACCAAAGACAGGTTGATTTCTCTGTAATCGGATTCTTCAAGAACTGATCAAGAAAACTTTCTACCCATTCTCTCTCAACTTGGGTGAAAGATAAAACTTATTTTATATCATTTTTCTGTAAGATCATTATTGATCTGAGTTGTAAGCCTAATTTATAAAGGCTGAGGTAGGGCTGAGTGCCTGAGGTAGGAGATTTACATCTCTGAGTTGTAGGCCTTGGGAAGGCTGAGGTATGGTTGTGTGCCTGAGGTAGGAGATTTATTTCTCTGAGTTGTAGGCCTGGGTGAAGGCTAAGGTAGGGCTTAATTGCCTGAGTTGTAGGAGTGTGGACTCACTCTAAGTTGTAGGAACCTTGACTGGGTTCTGAGCTGTAAGATCTGTGGATCTGAGAAGGAAGGAATAATTTATGCCGAATATAGCACACTGCTAGATAGGTGAAGGGGGAAAGTGGATGTGCCCATCATTTGGGGAACCACTATAAACCTATGTGTCATCTGTGATTGTGTGTGATATTGTGATATCTGTGATGTGGTAGCTGTAGAACTGTTTGATTCTATTTAATTAACTGAATTAATATTCTGCCTTAGAGTAAAAAGGAATTGAACCTATTCATCCCCCCTAGGTGTTTAGGTTATCTTGAAACCAATTCTTTCAAGTGGTATTAGAGCCAAGTTACTAAAAGATAGACTTAACAGTCTGAGTAAGATCTGTGAGGCAGAATAAATTAGAAAAGATGGGTTCAGGAGAAAATCATAAGGAACTCGGTTCCATGAAGTTGCCCATATGCAGGAAAGAAATCTTTGGAATAAGGAAAGAAAGGGTCAGATTGTTTATGGAAGCATCTGATCCAAGAATATATATATATAACTGTTAAGGAAGGGCCTTATATTCCAATGAAAGTCTCAGTTCTTGATGCTAATCAGAGGAGGACACCAAAAGACTTTTCGAAATGACTAAGGATGAGATTATCTTGGTTATTATGGACAAGAGAGCTCAGAATATTATAGTGAGTGCCATAGATGACTCAACATTCCAAAATCTGATTCACTGTAAAGCCTCCAAGGAGATGTGGGACACATTGATAGTCTACATGGAGGGATCACAAGAAGTTAGGCAAGATAGAAAGTCAATACTTAATCTGGAATATGAGAGCCTCAAACAAAGCAAATCAGACAGCATCACTGAATGTTACAAGAAGTTCTTCAGAATTATGAATGAACTAATGTCATATGGAAGGGTCTTTAGTACATATGAGTGGAATGATAAATTCCTTAGATCTTTGACTAAGGATTGGGACAACAAGATCTGTGCCATCAGGGAAGTGGTCAGACTGGCAGAAATCTCTCCTCCAACACTATTTGGCAATTGCTTTCTTATGAAATGCAACTCGTGGCCAGAAAGGAGGAAGAGAAAAGTACTAAAGTTGACCATAGATAAAAGTCAGTGGCCTTCAAGGCAGAAGCCACAAGAAAGGATAGGAGGATGTCTCCATCTCCTCCTAAGAAAGTTGCAGAAGTGATCTCTGAAAGTTCTGATAGCCACACCTCAGACAGTAATCATTCTGATGAGGACTTTGCTGTCTTCACAAAGCAGTTTCAGAGATTTTTGAAGAAGAAGTAGTGGAGAACTAAGTCATCCTCCTCTCAATCCAAGGATGAATATTATCAGAAAAGAAAGTCATCTAGAAAGGATAAGAGTAGGTCAAAACCTAACAAATAAACAACTACAAAGATTGTATGCTATTGTTGCAACAGACCTGGACATGTAGTAGCTGATTGTCCAGACAAAAGAAAGGAATCTGCAGATAAGAAGAAGTCTCAGTATAAGAACAAGAAGGAGAAATCCTTTGTAGCAAAGAAAGAAAAAAGCTGGACAGATCCATCATCTTCAGATTCTAAATCTGTTGCTGAGGCTTATATTGGTCTGTTTGCAACAGAAGAAGAGACTGAGTTCTTGCAATTGCTGGACTCAATAAATGGAACTGAAGATCATCAGTGCAAAGGGCTGATGGCCCTAACTGATGAAGATCACTGTCAGGATCAGCCTGGTCCCAGTAAGGTAAAAAGCTTATCTGAAGTCTCTGATTATTACACTGGCTCAGAATCAGAAGCATCTGCATCAAGAGATGTGGATGGATCTGAATCTGAAGGAGATATTCATCAACTTATATATGAATATGGTGATTTGCTGCAAGCATTTAAGAGATGCAAAAACCTGACTAAAATTTAGGCTAAGAAAATTGCAGCTCTTAAGTTGGCTGCATCTGATTCAGAAAAGCTGCTGGATCAGAAGATGAATGAGATTGCCAAGCTGAAAAACATAACTTTTATTCAGATGGTAACAATCACATTCAAGAGTGATCAAATCAAAAGTCTGGAAGTCAGACTTCAGAAGGAAAAGGATCTAGTGGCTAGTTTCTCTAAGCCAAAATCTATCCTACCCTTAATTGATGACTTTGTGTCTCAAAAGGGTAAGGCAGGATTGGGTTTTAAGGAAAATACTAGGGCAGCTAATTCCAAAATAAAAAGGAAAGCCCCAGTTAAGCCACTTGTCTTCAATCCCCCCATTGCTCTCAGAAAAGTGCAACAGCCAACCAATAGATATGATCATGATATCATACATGGTCATGGTAAGCCTGATATTCTGAATGATAAGAGGTATACAGCACTCAAGCAAAGAACAGCTGACAGCAAAGCTGTTAAAACTGTACCTAAAAAGAGGTATAATAGATATGAGTGTTGGCGTTATGGCAAGGTGGGACACTTTGCCATTGACTGTTGGAACAACACTAGTGTTAGGATGAATGCCAGCTTACCTGGAAGAAGGGCTGCTACAAATTATGCTAAATTTCAGTCTAACCTGAACCAAGGACCCAATAATAATTAGGCTTCTAAGGTTAAGTAATTATTTGTTGCAGATAAGTCCAAGTGGCCATGCCCCTTTATGGTACTTGGACAGTAGATGTTTTAGACATATGACTGGAACAAGAGGATTGTTGAAGGACTACTCACCCATATTGAATGGACCTAAAGTAATCTTTGGTAGTTCTGAAAAAGGAGTCATCAAAGGGTTTGGTAACATTTCTAACAGCTCAATTACTATCACTCAAGTGGCTTATGTGAAGGGTTTGAAACATAACTTAATAAGCATAAGTCAACTGAGTGATCTTGGATATGACATTTCATTCATTAAGAATGGTTGTCATATTAAAAGGTCAAGTGATCAGAAGATCATGTTGACTGGTTATAGGAAAGGAAATGTGTATTGCCTAAACTTTGTGAGTGAGAATAAAGATTCTCCTATTTGTCTGGTAGCAGATGAGAAAGCCTCTCATTGTGTCAAATGGCACAAGAGGCTAGCTCATCTAAACTACAAGACTATTGGTCAACTCTTTAATAAAGAGTTTGTGAGGAATGGTCCTCAAGTTAAGTGCATTAAGGATGGAATATGCTCAGCTTGTCAAAAAGGCAAGCAGACCAGATCCTCTTTGCATAGCCTAGAAACCAAAGACTCAGTGAGGTGTTTATACCTCTTACATTTGGATTTATTTGGTCCAATTCCAGTTTAGAGTCTAGGTAGGAAAGTCTACACATTTGTGGTTGTAGATGACTATTCTAGATTTTCATGGGTTTTCTTTCTGAGGCAGAAATCTGAAACCCCAACTGTTTTCTGCAACTTTGCTAAGCAAATTCAGAATGAACTGAACAATTCAGTGGTCAAAACCAGAAGTGACCATGGAACTGAATTTCAATCTGAAAATATGACAAAGTTGTGTGAAGAATTTGGGATTCATCAGGAATTCTCCTCACCTAGAACTCCTCAGCAAAATGGAATTGCTGAAAGAAAGAATAGGACTCTTATTGAGGCAGGTAGAACTCTATTGAGTGACACTTCTCTCCCAGAATATTTCTGGGCTGAGGCAGTAAACACTGCATGTCATGTGCTCAATAGGGCTTCCATCACTATGAACCACAAAAAGACACCCTATGAGGTTATGAAAGGCAGAAAACCAAACTTATCCTATTTTAGGATCTTTGGTTGCAAGTGCTATGTGCTTAATAATGGCAAGTCTTACCTAACAAAGTTTGCTGTCAAATCCCAGGATGGGATATTTGTTGGGTACAACAACAATAGTAAGGCATATGGAGTCTATAACTTGACTACACATGTTGTAGATGAGTCTATTCATATTATATTTGATGAATCAAGACTTATTAACAGTGAGTTGCCGAGTAGTTCTTGTAGCTCTACATGTATAAAAGAGAAGATGGACATGCTGACTATCAAAGAAGATCAAACTGCAAGGCAGGAAGAGGAAAATGATGATTGCTGTCCAAGGGGAGTACAAGACTCACAAGATGCTGATGAAGACAATGAAGTACAGCAGAATGAAGAAAATGGAGAAAGTCAAACTGTAGACAAACTTCCTCCAGCAGTTAGACATTTAAAGGATCATCCTATACACCAGATTATTGGTGATCCTAGACAAGGGGTTCAAACTAGAAGCAGGAGCTTGAACACTGTACTATGCTCAAGCTTCTTGTCTCAATAGGAACCTAAAAGATTTGAAGAAGCTATATAAGACCCACACAGGATTGATGCTATGCAGGAGGAGTTGAATTAATTCAGGAGATGCAAGGTCTGGAAGTTAGTTCCTAAACCAAAAGACCACAATGTCATAGGGACTAAGTCGATCTACAGGAACAAGCTAGATGAGAGTGAGATCATAATTAAGAACAAGGCAAGGCTTGTTGCCAAAGGATACAGGCAGGAAGAGGGCATAGACTTTGATCAAACATTCGCCCATGTGGCAAGGTTGGAAGCAATAAGGCTATTCCTAGCCTATGCAGCTTATCAGGGTTTCAAAGTGTTCCAAATGGATGTTAAGTCAGCATTCCTGAATGGAGACTTAAAGGAGGAAGTCTATGTAGAACAGCCATCAGGTTTTATTGATCTACTCTATCCTAATTATGTGTATAGGCTTAGGAAAGCCCTATATATTTTGAAACAAGCCCCAAGGGCTTGGTATGAAACCTTGTCTACTTTCCTCATTAAGAACAAATTCTCAAGGGGGAAAATAGACAAAACTCTATTCCTTAAGGAATCCAAAGGGAAGATAATCCTAGTCCAGATATATATTGATGACATAATATTTGGTTCTACTGAAAACAACCTTTGTAAGAAGTTTGCTAAACTTATGCAAGGGAAGTTTGAGATGAGTAGCATGAGAGAACTTAAGTTCTTCTTGGGACTCCAAGTAAGACATACTGATGATGGCATGTCCATATCCCAGTCTAAGTTCACCCAGGAGTTAATTAAGAAGTATGGTATGGAGTCATCCACTACCATAAGAACTCCAATGGGGACAAGTATGCCTATAAGCAAAGATGATGCAGGAAAACCTGTAGATGAGTCTTTGTATAGGAAGATAGTTGGCTCCATCTTTTATCTGACTTCTAGTAGACCTGACATCATGTATGCTACATGTGTCTGTACTAGGTACCAATCCTGCCTAAAAGAATCTCATTATACTGTTGTTAAGAGGATTTTGAGATATCTTAAGGGCACACCTAATCTAGGCCTTTGGTACCCTAAAAATAGAGATTTTATACTGACTGGATATTCAGATGCAGACTTTGCAGGATGCAAAGAAGATAGAAAAAGCACAACTAGCACCTATCAATTTTTAGGATGGAGATTGGTGTCATGGAGCTGTAAGAAGCAGACTAGTGTGGCAATCTCCACAGCTGAGTCTGAGTATGTAGCTGCAGGGAGCTGTTGTGCACAGCTATTGTGGATACAGCATCAGCTTAAAGATTATGGTAACCAGGTAATTAGAACCACATTATTCTGTGATTCTACAAGTGCTATTTCTATTGCTAATAATCTTGTTTCTCATAGTATAATAAAGCATATAAAAATAAGATATCATTTTCTAAGGGATCATGTAGAAAAAGAGGATATATGTTTAGAATTTGTCAATACAAGTTTTCAAATTGTTGACATGTTCACTAAGCCATTGGATGAAACTAAATTCAATTATTTTAAAATTGAATTAGGTATGCTGAACATAGTATATATTGACAAATTTGTCTAAGTAATTTTGTGTTGACACAAAAAGAGGTCTATGTCGACACAGAGAAGTTGTGTCGACACATCTAGAAAATTGGTGTCGACACTTCAGAGGAGTTGTGTCGACACATCCAGGAGTTGTGTCGACACATCCAGAATTTTGTGTCGACACTTAGAATTAGAGTCGACACAGAATTTATGTTGAACTGATAAGTATGTCTGTGTCAACACATCATCAATTGGTGTTGACACATAGAAGTCAACACTTCTGTCGAGACATTTGAAGTCTGTGTCGACATCATCTCAACAATGTCGACACACTAAGTAAATTTTGACGCGCCTTTTGACCTTCAATGTTTCGACACATATAAATAGGTCAAGAACAAACCATGTCGACACGCTCTCTAGATTGTTGAGACTAGATTCTTGTGTCGACAAACTCTCTCTTCTCCATTCAATATTTCTCACCATCCCAATGGCGCCAAAACTTGACGAAAATGTGAACGAGGGATATGAACTGGTACGGAATGCCTTCGATGATGATGAACCAGCGATTAAAGCTATGATAACTCTAATTGCAGAAAATGGCTTGGAGTATTTGGCATCAAAACCTGCAAAGATATGGAAGAAGGAAATCCTTGAGTTTTATGGAGCTGTAACTCAGGATTCAACTGGACTAAAAATTAGGTCTTCAGTCCAGGGTAATAAAATCAAACTCACCATGAAGAGCATACAAAAAACTCTTCATCTGCCCAAAAATCAAGAAGACGAAGAAGTTACCTCTTCCAAGACCAGGGAAGCACTCTAGTGGTGTGGATTAGATCCCACCATGAAAATTGGATCATCCATGAATATAAAAGGAATGAATGTACAAGGAAAATTCCTTTCTGAAGTTGTTGGCAAAGTCATCTTATGCAAACCAGGTGGATATGATAGGGTCTCAGCCTACATGTTCTGCCTCATGACCAGTATCATCTACAAAATCAACACCAATTGGTCTGCAGTCATATATGAGAAGATTAGAGAATGCATCAAGAAACCGAATCTGGGAAGAATATTAAGTTTATACTTGGCTGGAGCAATTCTAAAAGTGATGCAACAGGCTGCTGGATCCAAGATCAATCACATGAGGAGAATGGATCTAAGGATAATCTCTAGATGGGATAGAGTGCTGATAAAAGACATGGCTGATGAAGAGAGGCCAGAGAATACTGAGAAATTACCTGCTCAAGACATTAGACTTGATGATTAGATGCAGGGGGAGCCTCATCTTGAGGAAGAGCCAACACACTTAGAAAGTGAAATGGCTAATCAAACTATTCTTGATGTAATCCAAGAAGTTAATCAAATAATTTTCAATAATGAGGATGAAACACTAACTGTGTCCTTGATTGATGTTGACCAGACCACTCAACTCAACAATCAAGCACAGGATGTTATCATGGAGGATACATCTATAGTTGTTGATGCTCCAGAGTTAGTGGTGCATCCAGTCCAAACTCAACAAGAGTTTACTCTTGAAGAGTTGTTCCCTGATATAGAGATAGCAAGGACTGAGGGGGAGCAAGTCAGGACTGAGGGGGGGCAAGTGAGGACTGAGGGGGAGCAAGCTGAAATATAGGGGGAGCAAACTAGGATTGAAAAGGAACTGCCTCCTAGTCCTCAGAAAAGAGTTGATATAACAAGTACCTCAGCTTCTGAAGATGAAGCAGAATCTCAAGCAAAGAAGAGAAAGCTGATGGTTTTCAGAAGAAGAAGCCAAAGCTATAAAAGGGCATTGCAAACTGCTCCACAACCAGTTCCTGCACATGATTATAGCTCCTTACTGGTATCTTTGCAAGTAAAATTAGATGAACAAAGAATAGCCATGGAGAAGTATATGGATGAGAGCCATAAAGAATTGCAGTTCTCCATGGCTCAAGATATAAAATCAATTAGATTTGAGGTAAACCAGCATAAAAAAGAGACGACAGATTGCTTCCATAAAGGAGGTAATGTTGTAGTTTTTATGGAAAAACAGCAACAAGAGGCAAGGACACAACTTGATGATATAGTGGTCAAGCAAGGCTATGTCCTAGAAAATCAACTAAGGATGAATGATAATCTTACTGAATCACATAATATGATTGTTACAGAATTAAAGAATACTACAACTGCACTGACTGAGGCAAGGGCTAAAGAAAAATCAGAGTTTGATAAGAAACTTCAACAGGATTTAGCCACTTTCCAATCTGCACTTCAAGCCTCTCAGAAGATTATATCTGCTCAGCTTCAAAAGTTTAAAGCCTATTATACAGAGGGAACAAATTATCTGGTTAATCAAATAAGGTTCCAAAAGAATGATCTCAGGGGTCATATTGAAAGAGAAGTCATAAAGGGGGAGAGGTTGTTAGTCAAAGCCGGCTCAGATCATGCTAAATGGATATCAAATAGCATCAGAGCCACTCTTGGATATCCACCCCTATGTGATGATGACAATGTTGCTGAGCCTGGTGTGCAACCTGCCTATATTGAAGGTGATCAACCTGAAGTTGCTCAGGTCATTTACCCTCCAGCTGATATTGGCATGGTTCAACAAGAAGTTCAGTCAATGTACAGCCCTCCACAGGAGGTTGACAATATTATTCTTGAGAAAGTGGAAATGTCAGTGGCTTCCAAGGAAGCTCAGAAGGAAGCACAACTGTCCAAGAAAAAGTTTAGAGAAGAGGCTGAGTTAAAGCCTGATTTTTAGCAATGGAGTCCTACTTCTAGGAACATTATATTGACTGCCTGGAAATCTATGAAGGACAAGACCCATAAAAGGGGTAAATGGTACACTGAGCAAAAATGGAACAAGTATGAAGTCAGGCAGGAAGCCATTCTTCAATACAGAAGGAAAGCAAAAGCTGGGGAGTTGACTGCTAATGCTTTGGAGCCTAGCAAGTACTTCCTAAAGCCTTTTCATTATTTTGAAAGGCAAAAGATAAGGGCTGTAGAACAGAAAAGGAAGATCTGAAAGGTAAGAAACCTGCTGATGATGTTGAACCTACTGTACAGGGTTAGATCAAACCAAGAAAAGGCATAGTCATCAAGGAACCTGATCTGCCTTAGTATAGATTAACTAGATTTTACAATAATGTAATCTTTAGTTGTTAAAAAATCTATGTAAACTAATTGTTGACAAACTTTTGATAGTTTAAACAAAATAATGATTCATGCTCACTGTGTTTGCATCATTTTGTAATGACATATTATACATGTTTTGTTTATATGTTACCCTGTCATGTAATGTTTATATACATCATAATGTGTGTTTATTATAAATTGTGTATATCATTGACTAATGCTAATTGTTTCTCCAAATAGGGGGAGATTGTTGGGTACATTGGAAAATGTGTACCAGATTTGGAGAAGCCTCACATAGCTCAATGATATTCATCAAGGTGTATTTGATGTTGTTTTGAGTTTATATGTGCAGGTTAAGAATATGAAGGAAAGGTTTCTAAGTCCATGAGTCGACACCAGAAGAAGTTGTGTAGACACTTGTGAATACTTGTGTCGACACTTGAGAAAAGTTGTGTCGACACCTGGAGTCAATTGTGTCGACACTTGGAAAAGCTGTGTCAACACCAGAAGAAATTGTGTCGACACACAAAAAGTTCTGTCGACATCAACTGTGTCAACACACAGGACTTGTGTCAACACACAGAAAGTTCAGTCAACATCAACTATGTCGACACACAGGACTTGTGTCGACACACACACCAGAATTTCTTCTAAGTTAATTGTGTCAAGACAAGAAGTGACTGTGTCGACACACAAGACTTGTGTCGACACATTCTTACAGAAGCTATATTGAGAAGTAGTGTCGACACCATGAGAGTTGTGTCGACACCACCAAGGATTATGTCGATACTTAGTGTACTTGTGTCGACACATGTGAAGTTCAGACTAGATACATTGCTGACAGAGACAAAGTTTCAAGAAGTGACTAGAGACTTGACAGCTGCCATAACCAACAAGTCTACTATAACTGTCAGATCTGTCAGAAGTTGGTTAGAAACCGGATCAGCTGGTAACCTTGCATGAAGTCTATATAAAGACAGATTCTATCAACTGAAGATAACGATAAGTAGTACACAAAAAACACAATTACAACAGAAGATCCAACATACACAAAAAAATCCAATCAGAGATTTCTAGTGGATCTAAGTGAAGAATTTCAAAATACCTTCAGAAGAATTTGTAGAGAGAGAGCTCCAACAATTCAAGTGAAGAAAGAGACTATCATCAACTAGTCTCTTAAGAGCAGATCCTGAACTAATCTGTAAAGAAGAATTCAGAATAATTTCTGGGTTTTAAGAAGGAAGCTGATTGAAGATCATCTTCAAGAAATTCAACTTTATTGTGTTCAGATTCAAGAAGCTTTGAAGAAAGCCAAAGACAGGTTGATTTCTGTGTAATCAGATTCTTCAAGAACTGATCAAGAAAACTTTCTGCCCATTCTCTCTCAACTTGGGTGAAAGATAAAACTTGTTTTATATCATTTTTTTGTAAGATCATTATTGATCTGAGTTGTAAGCCTAATTTATAAAGGCTGAGGTAGGGCTGAGTGCCTGAGGTAGGAGATTTACATCTCTGAGTTGTAGCCTTGGGAAGGCTGAGGTAGGGTTGTGTGCCTAAGGTAGGAGATTTAATTCTCTGAGTTGTAGGCCTGGGTGAAGGCTGAGGTAGGGCTTAATTGCCTGAGTTGTAGGAGTGTGGACTCACTCTGAGTTGTAGGAACCTTGACTGGGTTCTGAGCTGTAAGATCTGTGGATCTGAGAAGGAAGGAAGAAGTTAGGCCAAATCTAGCACACTACTAGATAGGCGAAGGGGGAAAGTGGTTGTACCCATCATTTGGGGAACCACTATAAACCTGTGTGCCATCTGTGATTGTGTGTGATATTGTGATTTCTGTGATGTGGTAGCTGTAGAACTATTTGATTCTATTTGATTAACTGAATTAATATTCTGTCTTAGAGTAAAAAGGAATTGAACCTATTAACCCCTCCCCCCCCTCTAGGTGTTTAGGTTATTTTGAAACCAATTCTTTCACCAAGTCCTTGCAGACTTAGCGGACTGGGTTGTGTTAGCGTGCGGGCTGGGGTGGTGACTCTATTCACTAGGGTGGTGACCACACTCCTCACCTCACCTATAAATAGACCCCACCCCGGCACATCTACAATAACTGAGTGAACAGTAAGTTGAGTCTTGGTTAAGGGTTGCGGTCTAATTTTTTCCTGTCCGCGCGGGATGAAGAGAACTGTTTGTTGTTTGCAGGTTGTGCGGCTAACACTGAGGAGCCAGGAGTTTGGCTTTGACTGCGGTCAGTATCAGTGAAGTTTGCGGTTTCAATCAGCGGTCTCAGCATGTCTCTTATGCAGCTTGTCAGTTCTCTGCTTCAGCTTTTCCAAATTCAATGACCTATCCGCTAAACTCGGCGGTCTAGGCGGTCTGTTCTTCAGTTCGGCAGCGGCTTGTAGCAGTCAGCGAATAACATGGTGTCTGCGTGACCTCGCGGTCTCGGCGGACACCGTATTCTACTCGTCGTCTTGCAGTAGCAGCAGTTCGGGCAGCCTCGGCGACTTGGCGTACTGGGCGGTCTCGGCGGTCTCCAGTGCTTTCCGCTCGAATTGTTTTACTTGTAATTTTTTCCTGTATTCCTGTGTACTGGCGAAATCATGTCTCGCCATGTATACCTCACTTTGTAAAGAAGAAATAAAAGAATATATAATCTGCTTGCCCCTGTGGTTTGGCTCTTCTGTCCGCGCGGCTTGTCCAAGCGGCTTCTTTGCCTTGTTGCTGCCCTGTTCGCGCGACTTCCTTCAGTCTTTTCTAGACCTATTCTCACGGGTCCCTTGATTCCTCTTCTCTCTATTCGCTCGGCCTCTTTCAGTTCACGCGACCTCTTTACCTGTGCCTTGGTCTGCTCCCTGGCCGCTGGTGTTCTGCCACCGTGTCGTTGTAGCTTCTTCTCTTTAGTTCGCTGTGGTTTCATCCTTGTTCGTTTTGGTATCCTTCTCGTGTCGCAGCCTCCTCCTTAGGTCGTGTGGCTTTCTCTCTTTTTCTCTCCCCGCGGCTTCTCTTCTATTCGCGTGGTTTCTTGCCTTCTCTATGGACAATTCCGGTCTCTCCACTCCCGTTATCTCTACCTCCACCACCCATGCGGCTCCCCCTCCTCCTACTCCTTCTGGAAACCTCGTCACGCTTTCTAAACTTGTTGGCTCCAACTATCCGGATTGGTGCGTTTCTTTCACCTTTCTTCTACGCTCTCAGTGCAAGCGGCATCACCTCACCGATGACCCTACTCCTCTTAACTCTGCTCAATTTGATGACTGGGATGCGAGTGATGCGCTTGTCCGCACTTGGCTGGACAATAGCCTTTCTAATGAGTGCCTTCCCGTCATTCGCCATGATGAGACGGTCAAGGCTGCTTGGCTCCACCTAGCTGCTCTCTATTCGAAGGGGGGCCAGACGTCCCGCATTTATGCTCTCTATGAGAACCTCTTTGCCCACCCTTCCATGTCTCCTGCTGCTACTTATCAGCAGGTTCAGGCTCTTGGCGCCAAGATCCTCCAGAATCGCCCCTTCTCCGCGGACTTGGCCGAACAGCACAAACACTTCCAGGAACTCCTGGTTGTTTGTTATCTTCTCTGCCTTCCTGAATCCTTTGATATGATCCGCCAGCAGATATTGGGTGAGGCGGAGTCTCCCACTTTAGATGCCACCGCGGCTCGTATTGCCGCTGTTACTTTGCTGCTCCAGCGTCCTCTGTTGTCCTCCCCTCCTTCCCAGGACTCCTATGCTCACCAAGCTCAGCGGGGGGGCCCTAGTGGCCGAAGCCACTCAGGCGGGCGCGGTTTGTTCAGGTTCCTCTGCTCTAATTATGGTCGTACCGACCATTCTTTTGACCGTTTCTGGCAGAAACATCCTCATCTTCGCCCTTCCGGTGATGCATCTTCCTCAACCCCCGCCTCCTCTCGGCCGCCTGCCTCTGTGGCCACGAATTCAGGTAGTGCCCGCGTTGTTACCCAAGGTAAATGGCTTATTGACTCTGGTAATACAAATCACATGACCGGCAACCCTCATTGCTTATCTCTCCTTGAAACGCATGACTGATTGCCCCCGGTTCGTGTAACGGATGGTTCACCCTCCCCGGTTCATGGGACGGGCATGGTTCAAGTCCATGTTTGGTAGATCTCAAAAGGCAACTATATAAGGATCTGATCAAGGTGTTAACCTTTTAATGATCAACCTGGCTCTGATACCAATTGAAAGTTATTAGTTGTTTGCCTAAATCACCTAGAGGGGGTGAATAGGTGTGATGTGCGTCTTTTTGCGGAATAAAAAAATTAGATCTATGCACAGAACTATCTACCAATCAATCATAGACGAAGCAAGATTTATAGTGGTTCCCTAATCTTGGGTACATCCACTTTCCCTCACCGATCCAACAATAAACTAGACTCGGCTACTCCACTATCTCGGATTGAAAAACCAATCTGACGCCTTGGAGCAACGTTCCTACAATCTCGATCCACAAAGAGGATCTACACTCGGAAGATGAAACTTCCTACAATCTTGGAGTCAAATGCTCCTTCACTCAGAGAAAACTTCTCCTACAATAATGAAATAAAATGTGTATGAAATACAAACAAAGTGTCTTTGTCAGATCTGCAAGTAATCGGCCTAGATATTCTTCTTTTAGACTTTTCGGCCTTATCAGAGAGGTGAAGAAAAAACTCGGCAAGAACAGATCTGAATATTCTTAACTTTACACGATCAAATAAGATTGGGGAAATAGCTACTCGGACTTAGAGAAATTCTGAGGGAAGAAATTCTGGTTACTCGAGTATAAATACTGGACTACTCGAGTAGTAAATGAACTACTCGAGTACATGACTTAACTACTTGAGACAGAATGTATAAACTACTCGAGTACTATAAAGTACTACTCGAGTAATTTACTTAGAATATATTTGGAGAGGGAAAAATGTAAACCCGAGAGTAAGAAGGAAACTACTCGAGTAGTTGTCTTAACTCCTCAAGAGCCATAAATAGACTACTCGGGATCTATCATCCTTACTTGAGTAAGAGTAAATTTACTCGAGTATAAACTGAGTTATTCACTCGAGTAGGTATAGAACTACTCGAGTAAAACACTTAGTAAAATTTTCTTAGACAGAATTCTCTTCTCTTTGGTGAAACCAGCATCAAGTCTTTTCCAATAAGTCCTAGTGCTTGAATATGAAGTGTATCCCAATAGAGATACTACAAATAAGTCAACACCTTGGATCACATAATGAGGGATTACATTGTATGGTCATGTGTTTGGTGACCCATTGTAGACTGACATTGGTCTACACTTGCCATTAGAGTCCTGCAAACACATAACTCAACCAAAGCATCAAATACAACTTAATTCATCTTAATTCAATGGTGACTTCATCAAAACTGGGTTAATGTGGATACAATACCCAACATATAATGCCTCCAGATTTTTATTGCGAAGACGACGGCGCCGAACTCTAAATCATGTGTTGCGTAATTTAATTTGTGCGGCTTCAATTGCCATGATGCGTAGGCACTAGCTTGCCATGCTGCATTAGAACAGCTCCCAATCCCTTCAGGGAGGCATCAGTGTAGATTTGGAATCCCTCGGTCCCTGTGGGGATCGTAAGGATTGGCGCGGAAGTCAGCCGCTTCTTCAGTTCGACGAATGGAGCCTCGCACTCCGACGCCCATCGGAATGTGACGTCTTTCTTCGTGAGAGCAGTTAGGGGTAGGGCAATCTTGGAAAAACCCTCGACGAACTTCCTGTAATATACGGCAAGGCCGAGAAAACTCCTAATGTCCGCAGTCATCCTGAGTGGCGGCCAATTTTGTACTGCCTGGATCTTGGCTTGGTCTACTGCCACTCCTTCCTTGTTTATCGTATGGCCCAAGAATCCAACTTCTTCTAGCCAAAATTCGCACTTACTGAATTTGGCGAAGAGAGAGTGCTCCTGGAGTTTTAATAGCACCATCTGCAGGAGCCGGGTTTGGTCCGTCTTGGTCTTCGAGTAGATTAAGATGTCGTCTATGAAGACGATGACAAAGCGATCCAAGAAGGGATCGAAAACTTTATTCATTAGGTCCATGAAGGCGGAGGGCACGTTCGTGAGCCCAAAGGGCATCCCTAGGAACTTATATAGAACGTATCAGGAGCTGAAGGTAGTCTTGGGAATATCTTCCTCACGGATTCGAAGCTGATAATAGCCGGATCTCAGGTCTATCTTGGATAATACGGATGCACATTGCAACTGATCGAACAGTTCGTCGATCCTAAGGAGGGGGTATGTGTTGTGTATAGTAAGCATATTTAGTTCCCGCAGTCGATGCACAATCACAGAGTCCTGCCTTTCTTCTAGACGAAAAGCACGAGGGCTCCCCAGTGCGAGGAACTAGGACGGACGAATCCAGCATCTATTAGTTCCTATAGTTTGATTTTTAGTTAAGTCAGCTCTCTTGGGGCCATCCGATAGGGGGCTCGTGATACTGGCCGTGCTCTGGACATGAGCTCGATTTGAAAGTCGGCCTCTCGTTGGGGTGGCAACCCCGGGAGTGACTCAGGGAAAATATCTGGAAGTCGCGGACTACTGGGACCTTGGAGAGAACCTGGTTTTGTCTTCCATCTCGAAATAGATAAGGTATACTTTGTCCTTCTGTCGGACTGATTTCACAATTTGCGTAGAAGTTAGAATAATACGCGAGACAGAGAGCACACCTGTTAACCTGACGCTCTGTCCATTTGGGTTTTGTAGCCGGACTTCTTGCATGGAACAGTTTATCTGTGCTTGGTGCTCGGCCAGCCAGTCCATCCCCAGAATTATGTCAAATCTAGTTATTGCTAGGATGGTTGCGTAGATCTCAAATTCTACTTCTCCCAGCACAGCCTGGAATGAGCATTTTTCTGTAGATGTCATACCCGACCCGTCTGGTAAATGGATTCGTATAGACAGTTCGGTTTAACGGATAACATTTCCTTTTGTTGCGATGAATTCGTGGGAGACGAAAGAATGTGTCGCTCCTGTATCGAAAAGGGTTTTGTTAGGGTATCCTTCTACCAACAAGATTTCTAACGACATGGGAAACATATACATATATATCATCTAACTAATACAGAAGATGTAAGCACATATATATATGTAATATACGACCCCAGTAGAAGATCTGATATCTCCCTATCACCTAAAATATATACTTATGACTACATCAGGGGTCGGTCCGTGCTCCAGGTCCAGTGCGTAGGCCCCCAGGAGTGCTGCTCGGCCCTGCTGGCCTCTCCTGCTAGCTCTATCTCTGCGGCCTCTCTGACCCTATCACCGTATCGGCCGTCCACCCAGAACTGCTCCTAATCCCGATCTCCCTATCGCATGTGGGTAAAAGGCCCTCATATGTTCTGGCTGCTGACACAAGAAGCAGTTCCCTGCGAAGGGAACATATCGTCGCGTCACTGGTGGGGGCTATGGTGCTGGAGCTGGTCTAATGTCTGGCTGCATAGCTGGAGGTGCTGGGGGTACTGGTGGGCGTCTATAGGGCTGTCTGTGGCATCGCTGCCTACGCTCTATATCCTGTCTATATGGAGCGACTCCTCTGTCTCGCCTCTGGTCTCGAGGAAGCTCTACCTAACATCTGCACCGCTGAGCCACTGTCTACTGGTCTAACTCTAATGTTATCGCATGGGTGGCTATGGTGTGAAATTTGGCCTGAGAGAGCATGATCAGTGCCTGCCTCAGGTAGTCTCGTAGTCCTCGGTAGAACCGAGAAGCTCTATCCCTATCGGAGGCAGCCAGGTTCCCAGCGAATCGTGCAAGGTGTATAAACTCTCTCTCATACTCTGCCACTATGTGGTTGCCCTGTTGGATGAGCAGGAACCTCTCTTGCAAAGCGGCTCGGTCTGCATTTATGATGAAGAACTCTAGTAGATCCACGGAGAACTCCCCCCAAAGGATCGCGCTCAACGGCCGACCTCGAAAAGTAGAGCGACTAGCCGCTCTCCACCAATCCATCGCGTATCCCTCCAAAAGGATCACCACCAAAGAGACTGCAGCCACAGTTGGGCACATCATTCCTACTAACATCTCCTCCACCTGCTCCACCCACTCCTCTACCTGGATGGCAGTCTCTGTACCTCTAAAACGGGGAGGCCTCAGTCCTCAGAAAGTCGTCAGTAGATTGGTGGGTGCGATCATCTCTCGCGGTGGCTGTACCAGGGTATCCCGTAAAGTCGCTAGAATAGCCATCAGTGTCTGCCCCATATCTGTCTCGGCAAACGGTACGGCCGCGGGAGCAACCCAGTTTGGTGATGGGGTAGCTGGAACATATCCTATGGATGGAGATCCCCCGTTACTGTACTCTGGTATCTGGAGAAGTAACAGGAAAGAGTGTCAGTATTTTGCAAAAGTAGGGGAAATTTGCAAAAAAATGACAACCCAAGAGGAAAACAACGATGTACGTGCGTACTATCGTACAATCTAGAATCCCTAAGCCTCTATATAATTGTCCACCAAGCTTCCACTACAAGGTTCGTCTCGAAACCAGAACGAAGCGAGGGACGGAGGGATCCTGAGACTACTCCACAAGGATGAATCGTGAAAGATCTGATCCATTTGTAGTCCCCCCCCCCCCCGCAACATTTTGCCCGGGTCGGGCCGGAGGGGTACTATTGGCCCAAGACGTCCACCTAGTACTCTTAGGGGAAATGATCCACCTTATTTAAGCACTTGGTGGCCTCCTTCCTCGGCTCGAATCATAACATTCACAACCCATCAAAGTATAGTGGAAGCATTAACAGAAAACCACTGCAGATGTACATAATATATCAATAATATAGAGGCTCTAGGGCCAAAGCCTAAGCATTTACATAAGCCTGTGGGCTATATATGTACTACTTATATCACTCATACTCTCTCTCTCTCTATTTTGCTCAGCGGTACACACATCTCTAAACTCTGGGGACGGCGAGGGTGTATCTTTTCCAGTAGTCCTAGCTGCTGGCGTAATCTCCTGCGATAGCGAGTCACTACAGTGCTCCATTTCCTGTGAATGGTTATTTAGATAACCGTTAGTCACAGAACTAAGTGGAAATAAATATCCTCCCCGGATCCACATCCTGGGGACGAGCACGCACCCACCAAACAAAAGTAAATAGCCAAAGCAAGAGAGGGTTAACACAACATTTCATATATGTACAGCTATGAATAATTATAAAAGAGTGCAGGATAATATAACTGTAAAGAAAAGAAACAGTAATATAAACCAGTTATAACAAGGCTCCACTAGCTCATCAGTCCATAAGGTTTTCATATCACGAATTCTATCGCAGGCATTCACAGCCGCACACAAACCGCAGTTATTCATAGTCGCACACACATCGCAGTCATTCATAGCCACGCACAACAAATCCTATGTTGACATAGTTTGGACCGCTTCTATTCCAATAGGGTAGCGAGCCCCGCTGGCCCCACCGATGTGGCCGTCGGTAATAGTGGCCAGTCCTGCCACTTCTAGGGCTGATCGTACCGCACAACCTCAGGCCCTAACGTACAGCCTTGTGTACTCTTGGATGTGAGCTACATCCAGCGAATTGTTTTGGCCGACCAGCGGAGGAAACCCGACGAGGAATATAATGGTCGGTCACCCGTGGTACTCATCTCCCTGTCGCCTTGAGTCTTCGACCTTCCCACATCGGTACGAATGTCCTGCGGGAGGGAATGACCCGCTGCTATTTCACCACAAGCAATTTACAAACAATCAAACAAAAGGCAAATAATATATATACACCGGGTCTACGCCGGCCTGCCCTATTACGCTTTGGACTTCGGGCGTCGACACTCAGCTCTACCTTCGACAAGGAGCGTAGGAGCGCATTATTTGGGGATAGACCTGGAGGACTACTTCAAGTCCGGTTATCCACAACTAAGGCTCTACGACTGCTCGTCAGAGCCGGACCCGGGAATATAATAGTAAATTACAATGAGGACAAGTGCGGTGCTTATGCTGCTTATTTAATGTGCTGGAATGAAATATGACCAGTACGAGACTGGATTAGTACTGAATAGAAAGTACTGAAATGAGCATGACCAGTACGGGACTGGAGTAGTACTGAATAGAAAGTACTAAAATAAGCTTGACCAGTACGAGACTAGAGTAGTACTGAATAGAAAGTACTGAAATAAGCTTGACCAGTACGAGACTGGAGTATTACTGAATAGAAAGTACTGAAATAAGCTTGACCAGTATGAGACTGGAGTAGTACTGAATTGAAAGTACTGAAATAAGCTTGACCAGTATAAGACTGGAGTAGTATTGAATAGAAAGTACTGAAATAAGCTTGAACAGTACTAGACTGGAGTAGTACTGAATAGAAAGTACTAAAATAAGCTTGACCAGTATGAGACTGGAGTAGTACTGAATAGAATGTACTGAAATAAGTTTGACCAGTACGAGACTAGAATAGTACTAAATATAAGATACTAAAATAAGCTTGACCAATACGAGACTGGAAAAAGCACAAAGAAAATGGTCAGTAATCCAATCACTCCTATTCAGGAGGCTTCAATTCCATCGAGATTTAAAGGAGATTTTGATGGATTACATCAATTATTAGGATCCAATTAATTTGATTGAGCCATGTTTATTATGACTTAATTGGATCATGGTATGGTTAGGAGTTATATTCTTATTAGTCGTCGAGGACAACCCCTACTTCATCACCCGTACTTTCACCTTCCGAGCGTACCCTGTACATCTGAGAGTCGAGGCGCTCGACGGTTTTACGAAATCTTGGAAATCCCTGAGCTTGGTCACTTGCCTTAGCCGCTCTCGTCGATAAAATAGTTTAGAGTACTTATTTGATTAAAAGGAGTGGTCGTGCACTCCAATTTCCGTCTTTTAAAGAAAACGAGCGGAAAAAGGATCCGTGCGTGACCGTAGGCTTCAATATTTTAGAAAAAATATCAAAACTTATCCCCTTGATCCCAAATTTTGATACAACCCTTGGGAGGGCCTAAAATGAGCATAGAAATTTTTTTATAATTTTTCAATGTGTTTTGGGCATTTAATTCAGCCAAACAAATTTTATTTTGGCTTTTAAAAATATTAAATTAATTCCAAAAATTCTCAAAAAATTTTGGAGGTAGCCCTCTTCATGGGGAACATTTTTCATGTTGGTCACTTTTCCCCTAGGGGCTAGATTTGGCCCAGAAATTTCTAAAAATTTCTGATATGATAATGGTGGCATTTAGCAGATCAGAGAGAGATCATGCGACTTAGATTGAGTCGTACGGCGCAATCTGCCAGCGCTCCCCCACAGCGGATCGGCCACAAATCTGCTATGGGGGCACAAAAACAGAGGCGGGGCGGAGATTAAGAAAACCCCACCTGCCCGATCTTCATCACCAGATCGGGCGGCTGCTGCTCCTCGCCGGTGGTGCAGAGGATGAGCGGCTTCCACCACCGCTGGCAGGTCGCAGTAGACGCTGACGCCGGACCCGGTCAACTTACCGGGGGCCGGCGATTTTCTGGGCGGTGGTCCGGCGGCCTGGCGTCGCCGGCCGCCTCCGGAATTATCCATCCCGAGAGCTCGGGGTGGTGGTGGACCTGCTCCCGGCGCCACCGCGCCACCCCCGCTCTTTGAGCAGACTACCGCCTACCAGTCCACCCCCGGCCGACGTGTCGGGGGTCGGGCTTCTCGCCGGTAGTGGTTCGACGGCCATGTGCCGCCGGCCGCCGCCGCCAGCTTTAAACAGAGGATTTCTCTGCTTTTGCGGGTGCTGCTGGAACTGCGTTTTTCGGCGGCACCGCCACTCTCCGCCGCTAGGGGCTGCCGCCCCCAGTAGTATAACACTCCCCCAGCACCACCACTGGTGTTGGGGGAGGATCCTTCCTCCTTGGGCACCACCCAGCCTGGAACTTGGCTCGGGTGGCGTCGGCGGCTCTCCAGCTGCCGAGAGCGCCATGCTTCACGTCCAGAATGGGGGAGGGGTGAGAGAAGGTTCCACCAGGGTCTAGTGGGCTCGGGAGGGGCCGGCCTGGTTGGCCATGGCTTGGTGGCAGTGGTGGAGGGGTAAAGGCTCATCGGCTTGGCTTTTTCCGGCCACCAGGACTCCGACAAGGGTCAGGCAGGGGGGGAAGTTGCTCTGAGGCTTGGGCGAAGGAGAGGGGGTAGGGTGGCCTTTTATAGGGTTGGTGAAAGATATAGTACCTAAACACCTAGAGGGGGGGTGAATAGGTGACCTAATTCTTTTTTAAACTTTAATGGCAGCAAACAGTTATAACACAGAATCTACTCTACTTTTGCACAGCAATCACACAGCATACACAGCAAAGCACAGTACAGCATACACAGAGTTTTATAGTGGTTCCCCAAGCTTTGGGTACATCCACTTTCCCCCTTCGTCTATCTAGCAGTGTACTAGATTCGGCCAAACTTCACCACTGTCTCAGAACCCAAACTGGTTCCTACAGCTCAGGCCCAAGGCCCTACAACTCAGCTTTTCCACAAAGCCTACACTCAGCCACAAAGGCCTACACTCAGCCAACAAGTCCTACACTCAGCCAACAAGGCCTACACTCAGCCACCTAAGCCTACACTCAGAGATTTCAATCTCCTACACTCAGGCTCTCAAGCCCTACCCTCAGCCTTTATAATTACAGGCTTACAAACACTCAGATCCAAAGGATCCTACAAGATAAAAATTAATTTACAAATGATAACTCTACAACTCAGAAACAAGAGAGGGGAGTTGAGAGTTTCTTGATGAGTTCTTGGAAGAACTCAGCTGGATTCAATCTGACTTAGCTTTCTTCAAAGTTTCTTGAAAGTAGAACTCAATTAGATTGACTCCTTCTGCAGTTGATCCTTGACCTCTGCTTCTTAAGATCCAGAATATATCTGAACCATTCTTCTCAGCCTAGTTCCAATAGCTGATTTCTTGGATGGAGCCCTCTCTCTCCAACTTCTTAGATTTGCACTTGGACAGCTAGATCTTCTTGATTTGATCCTTGATCAATAACTTGAACAACTCTGTGAACCACTTTTTGAATTGCTTCAACAACCTCAACCACAGTTTCTGTAGACTGTATGAGCCTATTTATAGGCCTTCTTCATGGTAACCGGCTGGTCCGGTTCATAACTGTCTTCTGACATCTCTGACAGGTGCTGTAGACCGGCTGGAACGGCAGCTGTCAAGTCATCCAGTCAGTTCTTGAAAGTTCTCTAACTGTCTGAAAGTGTCGAGACTTTCTGTCTTTAAGTGTCGACACTTATAGACCAAGTGTCGACACAAGTTGTGTAAGTGTCGACACAAGTCTACAAGGTGTCGACACAACTCCTTGTGTTGTAGATTCTATGTCTCGACACAGTTTCTTCTTCAAGTGTCGACACTGAAATTGAGTGTCGACACAAGTACTTGATCTTTTATCTTTTGTTGAATTCTTCTAAGTGTCGACACATCTCCTTTGTGTCGACACAACTTCTTGTGTTGAATCTGTTAAGTGTCGACACTACTTCTTGGTGTCGACACATAGTCTTCAATGTTGATACTTGATGAGTGTCGACACAGCTCCTTGTGTCGACACTTGATTCTTCTGTTAAGACTTCAGCTGAGTGTCGACACATTCCCTTAGTGTCGACACTTGTACTTAGAGTATGTTGTTGATCTTTCTGTTCTTTGCTAAGTGTCGACACAGATCCATGTGTCGACACATTCTTCAAGTGTTGAGTCTTCAGCTGAGTGTCGACATATTATTCTGGGTGTCGACACTTACTACAAATGTTGACTCTTTTGTTGAGTGTCGACACATTGTTCTGAGTGTCGACACTTATACTTAGTCTCTGCTGACTTTTGCTGAGTGTCGACACAGCTCCAAGTGTCGACACTTTCTAGTGTAGACACAGTTCTTCTAGGTGTCGACACTGTTGTTAAGTGTCGACACTGCTTTACTGTACTTTCTTCATTGAGTGTCGACACAGCTACTTGTGTCGACACTTTGTGTCTGGTGTCGACTCTGCATCCCAGGTGTCGACACAATGACTCCAAGTGTCGACACTGCTTGCCTGGGTGTCAACACAAGTCTTCTTAAGTGTCGACACTTTCCCTCTGGGTGTCGACACATGCACTTAGAAATTTTTGCTTCAGTCCTGCAAATACTTAACCTGCACAAGTAACTCAAAAACACATCAAATACATTTTGATGTATATCATTGAGTTGGGTGAGGCTTCTTCAAATCAGGTACATTTAAACCTAATGTACCCAACAATCTCCCCCTATTTGGAGAAGTCATAACCCTTAGTCAATGATATACACCATTCATAATTAAAATTACAAAATGATGTAAGGCAGGATAATGTACAGCAGGGTAAACATAAACATGTATCAATTTCACATGTATACAAATTCATCATCACAGAACAAATATGAAATAGATATTGACATTATCACAGAACAAACATGAAATAGATTAATCATATATTGTTCTAATATCTGTCTTATACATTTTCAGAAGTTCACAAAAATGTTTTACATCAAAAAGATTACACAGTAAACTTTAAGAAAATTCTAATTCTATTTCAGTTCTGGTTCCTTGATAACTATTCCTTTGCCAGCATGAACCTTAGCTTGGACAGGAGCATCAGCAGCTTCAGCATCAGAAGGCTTCTTGCCTTTCAGATCTTTCTTCTTAAGCTCTTCTGCTTTGATCTTTTGTCTTTCAAAATAATGGTATGGCTTAGGAAAGTACTTGCTAGGCTCCTGGGCAGTAGGAGGTAGCTTTCCCATCTTTGCCTTCCTTCTGTATTGGACAATTGCCTCCTGTCTACATTCATGTTTTCTCCATTCAGCTTCAGAGAACCATTTGTTCCTGTCATGAATGTTATCTTTGGCAGCTTTCCAGGCAGTTAATATAATATTTCTAGAGGTAGGGCTCCATTGCTCAAAATCTGGTCTCTGTTCAGCTTGTTCCCTAAACCTCTTCTTAGACAATCTTGTCTCTTCTTCTTTTTGCAAGGCCTCTTGCATGGCTTCAGATATAGGCTGAACAACCTTTTCAATAATCACATTGTCCTTGCCCCCAGGTGGGCTGTACATGGTCTGTACATCAGCTTGCACCATTTCAAAATCTGGAGGAGGATAAATGACTTGAGCTACTTCTGGTTGCTCACCTCCAAGATAGGCAGGGTTAATTCCAGATTCAGCAACATCATTGTCATCACATAGAGGAGGATATCCAAGAGTTGCTCTGATAGAATTTGATATTCACTTAGTATGGTCAGAGCTTGCCTTGACTAACACTCTCTCCCCCTTTATGACTTCTCTAGCCATGTGATCTCTGACATCATCCTTTTGAAATCTGATTTGATTATCCAAGTATCTGACTCCATCTTTAAAGAAAGGTTGGAGCTTTTTAAGTTGTTCAGATATGGCCTTCTGGGAGTCTTCAATGGCAGTCTTAACAGCACTGATTTCTTCTTGAAATACCTTGTCAAATTCAGCTTTAACAGTAGCAGTGGAGGTAGAAGGTCCAGCAGCCTGGTTCTTTAATTCTGTGACAATAGCATTATGGGAAGCAGTAAGATTGTCATTCATCCTTAGCTGATTTTCAAGAACATACCCTTGCTTTAATGCTATGTCATCCACTTGTGCTTTTATCTTTTCTTGGTGTGTAGCCAAGTACACCACTGCATTCCCACCCTTGTGGAAACAGTCTGTCATCTCTTTCTTGTTAAGATTCATCTCAAATCTTATTGATTTTATGTCCTGGGCCAGATCAAATTGCAAAGATTTCTGCCCTTCATCCACATACTTCTCTATTGCCTGCCTGTGCTCATCCAGTTTAATTTGCATTGCCACCATTAAAGCACTATAATCAACTGTTGGTGTTTGCTGAACTATAGGCTGTGGTGCAATAGATTGTAGAGCCTTCTTATAACTTTGGCTTCTTCTCTTGAATACATAAAGTTTCTTTTGCTTAGCCCTTGTAGCCTCCTCATCTTCAGATTCTGAGGAGCCGGCTATGTCAACCCTCTCCTTAGGGCTTGGAGGCCTCTCAGTTTGCACAGCTGGTGCATTCTCAGGTTCTTGCCTCATAGGCTCTTCCAGAATGTGCATTGGCTCCCCCTCAGCAGCAGCATTATCTCTTTCAGCAGCAGCCTTGTCCATATCAAAATCTGCTTGATCCAGATTTAGGAATAAATCTTCCATGGTGTATTCTTGTGGTGAAGGAGCTGGAGTAATTCTAGGCTCTTCAACCACTGGATCAGGAACCACTTGAACAACAGCAGATGTGTCTTCTATAACAGCATCTGAAACTTGGCTATCCAGCTGAATTTGCTGATGTACATCATACAAATCAGTATCTTCTATAGGAAAATCCAAAGTATTTAGTTCAGTGATTACCTCTAGTATGATGGTGGTTGCTTGTTCACTTTCCAGTGTAGTGGGTTAAGTTACAACTGGAAGCTCCCCCTGGCTTTGATCCTTGTGGATGGGGCTTGCTTGAGGTAGCTCCCCCTGGATCTCAGCTTCATCTTGAGGAGCAGGAGACTTCACTGCAGGATCTTCCTCATGCTCATCTGGAGTGAAGACAACCTGTTCTTCATTTTCATAGCTGCTAGTGGACTCTTGTGCCACTGGAACTGTCTTCCTTTTTTCTTGGGAGGAATTTCTTTCTCAACAACTATCTTCTCAGGGGTTGGCATCTCTTTAGACAACACCCTGTCCCATCTGGAGAATAACCTTATATCCATCTTTCTCATATGGTTTATTTTGCTTCCAGCAGATTGTTGCATTACCTCATGTATGGTTCCAGTAAGGTAAAGACTTATGATTCTGCCCAGATTGGGCTTCTTCAAGCTTTCCTTAATCTTCTCAAAGACTACTATAGACCAGTCAGTGTTTAGAGAGAAAATTATTCTTGTCATAATATTGAACATAGAGGTAGACACTCTGTCATGCCCTCCTGGCTTGCTGAGGATGACCTTTCCAACAATTTCAGAAAGAAACTTTCCTTGATTGTTCATGCCTTTTCTGTTAAAAACAGAACCAATCTTCATTGTAGAATCTAGTCCACACCAGGTTAGAGCTTCCCGGGTCTTTGATGCAGTAACTTCATCTTCATCTTTAGTTCTTGGGAGCTGTAGAATCTTCCTCAGACTTTTTGGTGATACCTTGATCTTCTCACCATGAACCCTGGATTTGAGTTTGAATCCAGTTTCATCTATCTTGGCTCCATTGAGGAATTCAAGTACCTCTTTCTTCCATATCTTAGTAGGTTCAGAAACTAAATATTCTAATCCTGAATCGGCTACTAGGGTTACGACAGCTTTAATTTCTTGATCGGCATCCTCAAAAGCACCGCGCACCAGCTCGTAACCTTCGTTGACATTCTCCTCTAGCTTAGGCGCCATTAGGGTTTGTAGAATTTGTCTTGAGAGAAGAGAGGTGTCGACACAGAAGTTTGGTCTCAAAACTTTGAAAGCGTGTCGACAAACAAAGACAAAGCCCTATTTATACCTTTCAAATTTTGAAGATGAACAGGCGGGACAGCTAACTTAAAATGTGTCGACACTGGCAATAAGTGTCGACACTGACTTATAATGTCTCGACACATATGTGTCGACACAAGTTTAGTCAACAGTTTTGATGTGTCGACACTTGTTTATGTGTCGACACAACATAACTCGACTCATAGTCGAGACTTTACTTAGAAAATTCTGAGTAAAACTTAAGTGTTGACACCACATTGGATGTGTAGACACCTACTTGGCATGTGTCGACACTAATATTCTGAAGTGTCGACACCAACTTCCTAGATGTGTCGACACCTATTTCCTGAAGTGTCGACACTACTATTCTATGTCGACATAGACTTGTCTATGTATCGACACCTTTTTACTTAGCCAATTTCAATTCTGTAAACTTACTCTAAGTTTATCATTCCTAGTTCAATTTTAAATCTATTGAACTTAGCTTCTTCTAGGGGCTTAGTATACATATCAGCTACTTGATTATCAGTTTTAACATATTCTAATAAAATATCGTCTCTTTCTACATGCTCCCTAAGAAAATGATATTTAATTTCAATATGTTTTGTTCTACTATGGGATACAGGATTATTAGCTATTGAAATAGCACTTGTAGAATCACAGAAGAGTGGAGTTCTACTTACCTGAAATCCATAGTCCTCTAGCTGATGTTGTATCCACAGAAGTTGAGCACAGCAACTTCCTGCAGCCACATACTCTGACTCTGCAGTGGAGATAGCCACACTTGTCTGCTTTCTGCTACTCCATGAAATTAGTCTCCCACCTAGGAATTGACAGGTTCCAGTAGTGCTTTTTCTATCTTCTTTGCATCCTGCAAAGTCTGCATCTGAATAACCTGTTAGATCAAAATCTCCATTCCTAGGGTACCAGAGGCCTAGATAGGGAGTGCCCTTTAGATATCTCAATATTCTTTTGACTGCTGTCAAATGAGACTCTTTAGGGCAGGCTTGATACCTTGCACAGACACATGTAGCATACATGATATCTGGTCTACTAGCAGTCAAGTATAATAGGGAGCCAACTATCCCTCTATACAAGGTTTCATCCATAGGTTTTCCTGCATCATCCTTGCTAAGAGACATACTTAACCCCATTGGAGTCTTCATGGTACTGGATGAATCCATACCATACTTCCTTATGAGTTCTAGGGTGAACTTGGACTGACATATGGATAAACCACTCTCAGTCTGTTTAACTTGGAGACCCAAGAAAAACTTCAGCTCTCTCATACTACTCATCTCAAATTGACCTTGCATAAGTTTTGCAAACGTTTTGCAAAGGCTGCTTTCAGTAGACCCAAATATAATGTCATCTACATATATTTGGACAAGTATAACTTTGCCTCTAGATTCCCTAAGGAATAGAGTCTTATCTATTTTCCCCCTTGAGAACTTGTTCTCAATGAGAAAACTAGATAGGGTTTCATACCAAGCCCTAGGGGCTTGCTTTAACCCATATAAAGCTTTCCTAAGTCTATAGACATGATGAGGTAAAGTTGGATCAACAAAACCTGAAGGTTGTTCCACATAGACTTCTTCCTTAAGATTACCATTCAGAAATGCTGACTTGACATCCATTTGGTAAACCTTGAATCCTTGATAGGTTGCATAGGCTAAGAACATCCTTATGGCTTCCAGTCTGGCTACTGGAGCAAAGGTTTGATCAAAGTCAATACCTTCTTCTTGCCTATATCCTTTAGCAACCAATCTTGCTTTATTCTTAATGATGACCCCTTGTTCATCCATCTTATTCCTGTAGATCCACTTGGTTCCTATTATATTGTGGTCTTTAGGTTTAGGAACAAGTTCCCAGACCTTGCACCTCTTGAACTGATTAAGCTCTTCTTGCATTGCTTCAGTCCATTGTGGATCTAGTATTGCTTCTTCAAACTTCTTAGGTTCAACTTGGGATAGAAAGCTGGAGTAGACTGCTGCATTCAGGTTTCTGCTCCTTGTTTGTACCCCTTGTCTTGGATCTCCAATAATCTGCTCTACTGGATGATCTCTAAGATGCCTATTGGCTGGAGGCATCCTAACTTCTGGTTGAACCTCTTCAGCATCTCCATCATGTTGTACTCCTTGAACTTCATCAGCAATAGGTACATGTAGTTCTCCCCCTGGACGACAGCCACTGTCTTCTACTTGCTATCTTGCAGTAGATTCTTCTTCTAAAGTGAGCTTGTCCATCTTCTTTGTTAAACCTGTGGGGCTGCATACACTACTAGACAACTTATTGTTGATAAGTTTAGTCTCATCAAAAACTACATGCACAGATTCTTCTATAACTTGTGTAGTCAAGTTGTAGACTCTATAAGCCTTACTGTTATTGTTGTACCCAACAAAAATTCCCTCTTGGGACTTGGCAGCAAACTTAGTCAAGTAAGACTTCCCATTGTTAAGTATGAAGCATTTGCAACCAAAGATCCTGAAATAGGATAGGTTTGGTTTCCTGCCTTTCACAACTTCATAGGGGGTCTTGTTGAGCCCTTTAGTGATGGTAGCCCTATTTATAACATGGCATGCAGTATTAACTGCTTCAGCCCAGAAATACTCTAGAAGTGATGTATCACTTAATAGGGTCCTACCAGCCTCTATGAAGGTTCTATTCTTCCTCTCAGCAATGCCATTTTGCTGAGGTATTCTAGGTGAAGATAATTCTTGAAATATCCCAAATTCTTCACATAGTTTTGTCATGCTTTCAGACTGAAATTCAGTACCATGGTCACTTCTAATCTTGACCACTGTACTATTTAGTTCATTCTGAATTTGCTTGACAAAGCTATGGAAGACACTAGGTGTTTCAGATTTCTGTCTTAAGAAGAACACCCAGGAAAACCTTGAGTAGTCATCTACAACTACAAGGGTATAGACCTTCCTACCTAAGCTGTGAACTGGCATTGGACCAAAGAGATCCAAGTGCAAGAGGTATAAACACCTCACAGCATCTTTGTTTTCTATGCTCCTAAAGGTGGATTTAGTCTGCTTGCCCTTTTGACAAGCTGAGCAAATACCATCTTTAACACACTTAACTTGAGGACCATTCCTCACTAACTCTTTGCTAAAGAGTTTGCCAATAGTCTTGTAGTTAAGATGGGCAAGCCTCTTGTGCCATTTGACACAATGAGAGACTGTCTCATCAGCTACAAGACACACTGGAGAACCATTGTTCTCAATCATAATGTCTAAGCAGTAGACATTTCTCTTCCTATAACCAGTCAAAATGATATCTTGATCAGTTGACCTCCTGATATGACAACCATTTTTAACAAATGAGATGTCATACCCTACATCACTTAATTGACTTATACTTATTAGGTTGTGTTTCAACCCTTTAACATAAGCCACTTGAGTAATGGTAACCAAGTTGATAGAAATGTTACCAAATCCTTTGATGATTCCTTTTTCAGAACCACCAAAGGTGACTTTTGGACCATCTTTTATTGGGATGTAGTCCCTTAGTAATCCTCTAGTTCCAGTCATATGTCTGGAACATCCACTGTCCAAGTACCATGTTGGGGTATGGCCACTTGGACTCACCTGCAAAACAGATTAATGAACCTTAGAACCCAAAGAATTCTTGGGTCCTTGGTACTTGTTAGTTTGCAATATGACAAAGCTACCTACTGGCTTTCCAATAGGTAGTTTGGTACTCACTTTGGCACTAGCATTGTGCCAACAGTCCACTGCAAAATGGCCAACTTTGCCACAACACCAACATTCAAACTTATTGTACCTTTGCATAGGTACTGTCTTTGCTGTCTTATCTACAGCAGACTTGTTGATTGTTGGGGCTTTGCCCTTGGACTTGGACTTGACAGTCCTTGCAGGTTTAATAAAACCCAGTCCAGCTTTACCCTTGTGATGAGCAAATTCATCAATTATGGGTAACACTGACTTAGGTTTGGAAAACCTAGCAACAAGCTCTCTCTCCTTCTGAAGATTTATCTCCAGACTCTTGATTTGATCATTCTTAAAGGTGATAGTCCCCATCTGAATCACTGTTATGTGTTTAAGTCTGGCTATCTCATTAAGCTTTTGATCAAATAGCTTCTCAGAATCTGTTGCAGCAGCTTTAAGATCAGCAATTTCCTTTGCCTGACTTTTGGCTAGGGACTTGCTTTTCTTGTAAGCTTGCAACAGTACTTTATATTCATCTATAAGCTGATGAATATCTTCCTCAAACTCAGATACACTCTCATCACTAGATGATGATGAATCTGATTCTGTACTAGAACAAGAAACTGAACTTAAAGTTGAACTTTGTACCTTACTGGGTCCTGGCTGCTCCAGGATTTTGTCATGCTCTGTCAAAGCCATTAGCCCTTGGCATTGACTGTCTTCTTGTTCATAAATAGACTTCATTATCTGCATGAATTCTTCTTCTTCTTCTTCAGCAAACAGCCCTATGTATGCCTCAGCATCAGACTCAGTTTCTGAAGAAGAGATATCTGATAGAGTCTTCTCTTTCTTGGCAACAAAAGACTTCTCTTTCTTGCCTTTGAAATGAGTCTTCTTCTGGACAATCTGCAACAACATGGCCTTGTCTATTGCAGCAATAGCACACTATTTTAGAAACAGTTGCCTTGCTAGATTTAGTCCTCTTCCTGTCCTTCTTTGAGGCCTTTTTATCCTGATAAAAATCTTCTTTTCCTTTTGAAGTAGAAGGCCTTGACCTCCACTGATTCTTCTTCAAGAATTTCTGAAAATGTCTAGTGAAGGCAGCAAAGTCTTCATCACTTTCACTGCTTTCAGATTTTGTGCTGACTGACTCATCTGACTCTGATTCAACTACCTTTGGAGGTGGAGTTGATGACTTATTCCTGCACTTTCTGGAGGCTTCTGTCTTGAAATCTACTGTTCTTTCCTTGTGTTCAGTTCTTGTTGATTTCTCCTCCTCTTTCCTCACTGTCAACTGCATTTCATAAGACAATAACTTGCCAAACAGTGTAGGTGGAGGAATTTCTCCCAACTTAGCCATTTCTCTAATGGCACAAATCTTTGTGTCCCAATCTTTAGTTAGGGACCTTAGGAACTTGTCATTTAGTTCATAATTGCTGAACTCTCTTCCATAAGACATGAGTTCATTCACTATTCTGTAGAACTTCTTATAGCACTCAGTTATGCTATCACCCTTTCCTTGTCTAAAACTTTCATACTCTTGATTTAGCAAGGATTTTATATCTTGCCTAACTTCTTCAGAACCCTCCATGTACACAATAAGAGTGTCCCACATCTCTTTGGCTGTCTTACAGTGTATAATATTCTGAAATGTTGCATCATCTATGGCACTCACTATAATGTTTTGTGACCTTTTGTCCATGGTGGCTAGGACAATCTCATCCTTAGTCATTTTAGAGAAATCCTTTGGGGTTCTCTGATTTGGATCTAGAACTGATATCTTCATGGGCACATATGGCCCCTCTTTTACTGTGATGTAGATCCTAGGGTCTGAGGCTTCCATAAACAGCCTTACCCTTTCCTTCCAGATCCCAAAGATTTCCTTTCTGTATATAGGTAATTTCATGGAACCTAATTCCTTGTGCTTCTCAGAGGAACCCATGGTTCTTGATTTTCTTGAATCTGTAATTTACCTTAGACTGAATCTGCCAATCAGGATCTCCTTAGACTGTTAGTCCTTTTTGAGGAACCTGGCTCTGATACCACTTGAAAGATATAGTACCTAAACACCTAGAGGGGGTGAATAGGTGACCTAATTCTTTTTTAAACTTTAATGGCAGCAAACAGTTATAACACAGAATCTACTCTACTTTTGCACAGCAATCACACAGCATACACAACAAAGCACAGTACAGCAGACACAGAGTTTTATAGTGGTTCCCCAAGCTTTGGGTACATCCACTTTCCCCCTTCGCCTATCTAGCAGTGTACTAGATTCGGCCAAACTTCACCACTGTCTCAGAACCCAAACTGGTTCCTACACCTCAGGCCCAAGGCCCTACAACTCAGCTTTTCCACAAGGCCTACACTCAGCCACAAAGGCCTACACTCAGCCAACAAGGCCTACACTCAGCCAACAAGGCCTACACTCAGCCACCTAGGCCTACACTCAGAGATTTCAATCTCCTACACTCAGGCTCTCAAGCCCTACCCTCAGCCTTTATAATTACAGGCTTACAAACACTCAGATCCAAAGGATCCTACAAGATAAAAATGAATTTACAAATGATAACTCTGCAACTCAGAAACAAGAGAGGGGAGTTGAGAGTTTCTTGATGAGTTCTTGGAAGAACTCAGCTGGATTCAATCTGACTTAGCTTTCTTCAAAGCTTCTTGAAAGTAGAACTCAAATAGATTGACTCCTTCTGCAGTTGATCCTTGACCTCTGCTTCTTAAGATCCAGAATATATCCGAACCCTTCTTCTCAGCCTAGTTCCAACGGCTGATTTCTTGGATGGAGCCCTCTCTCTCCAACTTCTTAGATCTGCACTTGGACAGCTAGATCTTCTTGATTTGATCCTTGATCAATAACTTGAACAACTCTGTGAACCACTTTTTGAATTGCTTCAACAACCTCAATTACAGTTTCTGTAGACTGTATGAGCCTATTTATAGGCCTTATTCATGGTAACCGGCTGGTCCGGTTCATAACTGTATTCTGACATCTCTGACAGGTGCTGTAGACCGGCTGGAACGGCAGCTGTCAAGTCATCCAGTCAGTTCTTGAAAGTTCTCTAACTGTCTGAAAGTGTCGAGACTTTCTGTCTTTAAGTGTCGACACTTATAGACCAAGTGTCGACACAAGTTGTGTAAGTGTCGACACAAGTCTACAAGGTGTCGACACAACTCCTTGTGTTGTAGATTCTATGTCTCGACATAGTTTCTTCTTCAAGTGTCGACACTGAAATTGAGTGTCGACACAAGTACTTGATCAACTATCTTTTGCTGAATTCTTCTAAGTGTCGACACATCTCCTTTGTGTCGACACAATTTCTTGTGTTGAATCTGTTAAGTGTCGACACTACTTCTTGGTGTCGACACATAATCTTCAATGTTGATACTTGATGAGTGTCGACACAGCTCCTTGTGTCGACACTTGATTCTTCTGTTAAGACTTCAGCTGAGTGTCGACACATTCCCTTAGTGTCGACACTTGTACTTAGAGTATTTTGTTGATCTTTCTGTTCTTTGCTAAGTGTCGACACAGCTCCATGTGTCGACACATTCTTCAAGTGTTAAGTCTTCAGCTGAGTGTCGACACATTGTTCTGGGTGTCGACACTTACTACAAATGTTGACTCTTTTGTTGAGTGTCGACATATTGTTCTGAGTGTCGACACTTATACTTAGTCTCTGCTGACTTTTGCTGAGTGTCGACACAGCTCCAAGTGTCGACAGTTTCTGGTGTAGACACAGTTCTTCTAGGTGTCGACACTGCTGTTAAGTGTCGACACTGCTTTACTGTACTTTCTTCATTGAGTGTCGACACAGCTCCTTGTGTCGACACTTTGTGTATGGTGTTGACTCTGCATCCCAGGTGTCGACACAATGACTCCAAGTGTCGACACTGCTTGCCTGGGTGTCGACACAATTCTTCTTAAGTGTCGACACTTTCCCTCTGGGTGTCGACACATGGACTTAGAAATTTTTGCTTCAGTCCTGCAAATACTTAACCTGCACAAGTAACTCAAAAACACATCAAATACATTTTGATGTATATCATTGAGTTGGGTGAGGCTTCTTCAAATCAGGTACATTTAAACCTAATGTACCCAACATTTGGGGAGGGGGAGCTCCCCTCCCTTAGGCAAGGTGGGATTAATCCCTCCTTAGGGAGGGATTAATCCCCACCCTCTAGCTATCCATGGACAGCTGGAGGCCCTATATTTTCCCCCATGTTTGGGATGGTTGATGCTTCAGCTAAGAATATACTTATGGCTACAAATGTTGTGATTGAATCTGATGAACATGGGAAACATGTAGATCAGAAATTATATAGGTTCATTATTGTGTCCCTATTATATCTTACAGTAAGTAGACCAGACATTATGTTTGCTACATGTCTTTGTGCTAGGTTCCAGGTGAACCCTAAAGAATCTCATCTTATTTTCCTAAAAAGAATTTTGAGATATATAAAGAGTTGCACTAATTTAGGACCGGTATCCAACTAAGTCAGAATTTGAGTTGATTGGATACTCTGATGCTGACTTTGCTGGATGTAGAGTGGACAGAAAGAGCACATCAGGGACATGTCAGTTGCTTGGTGATAGACTAATGTCTTGGTTTTGCAAAAATCAAATATTTGTGTCTACTTCAACAGCAGAAGCTGAGTACATAGTAGCTGGCAGTTGTTGTTCAAAATTGATGTGGATTCAAAACCAACTCCTAGATTATGGTGTCAACTTAAATAATTCAACTATACTTTGTGATAATACTAGTGCAATTTATGTTGCTCAAAATCTAGTGCATCATAGTATAACTAAGCATATAGATGTAAGACATCATTTCATTAGAGAGTGTGTTGACAAAAAGAAAATTAATCTCACCTTTGTCTCTACTGATTTGCAAAAGGCATATATCTTCACCAAACCCTTGGATGAGAAGAAACATCTGTTCTTTATGAATCAGCTAGGGATGATAAATAGAGATACATTAATTTAACTTTCTGTCTGTGGTCGAAGAATTTGTCATAGTTCGTCGAACGGAGATCGACGAACTGAGAAACGTTCTTGAGAAATTCGCCAACCTAAGCTCAACGAAATCTATGTTTGTGAAGTTCTATTCATCGAACGGAGATCGACGATATTGTTTCAGAAAATTTTCATCGACCTGAGAACGACGAAAACTTTTCCCTTCTTCAGACTGAGACCGACGAACTCTTTTGTCACTCAGATCGAATAATTTTGTTTATTTTGCAGGACAGAGTCTGCCGCTTCATAATTTGAAAACCATATAACTTGGTTTTCTTCGAGCTCCATCCAGCACTTTTTGTTCCCCTTGTACTTGATCTTTTTGTTTCCTTTTGCAGGCAATCAATGGCGATTCTGGCGAGCTCTCTGGCGGAGATGAAATTTGGCATGGGATTCGACATAGATTTTGAATCATTTCAACATTCCGATCAAATCTTCCTAGATATATTGAAACTCTTTGAGGAGCAACAGTTAAAGAACTTCATGACAACTAGAATAAAGATAGCTGCTACTGAAATAAGAGAATGGGTGTTCACCTCCTCAACTCCAGATGCCGACACAATGACGGGCACAATATCTGGTAACCAAGTCTCTTTAACCCCAACAATCTTAACTGAAATTTTTGGTCTGATGAATGGTGAAGAAGATATAGAGATTGATAATTCTGAGTATGATGACATGCTGAATAAATTGGGTCATGTTGGAGAGAACCCTAATAAGTTACTAAAGAAAAATTTATCTTCTGAATACAAATTTTTAGATGATGTGGTAGGCAAGGTATTGCTAGGAAAGCATACAGCTCATCATTATATTACCCGACAATAATTTCTGGTAATGTGTGCAGTACTAAATAAGAAACAAGTAAATTGGTCAAGGATTTTGTTTGACTTGATAAAGAAGAAAAATAGTAAGAAAGAAGTATGTTTTGGAAGAATTCTGGGCATTTTCCTACAGGAAAAGGCAGCTGAATCACTGGTCTCCTAGACCATATTCATTAATGATTCCAAAAGGCTAACATGTGCCTTGTTTGGAAGGTGGGAGAGGACAATCCCAAAGCCCTCCAAGGCTTCAACCTCTTCCAGACCTTCTGAGGATACAAGAGCTGTAATAGCTGATCCCCCACCTCCAGAAGTTGTCCCCTCCATCACCATTCCATCCACCCAGATTCGAACACCTCCATCTCCACAACCTATACCTCCACATATTTCATTCCCTCATCAACCGTCCAACAACCAACCTCATCTCCAGCTCATACTCCAACTCCACCAATTCCATCTCCTGAACATCAACCCACACTGGTTCAATCTCTTGAGGATACCACACCACCTCAATCCCCACTCCCTCATCATCTAGATAACATTCCCCTTCATAACCTCTCATCAATTCCATCTTTTGATCTGGTACCATCTCCCTTCAATACTCTATCACCTCATGATGAGACAATGATAGACATCACTACTTTCCCTTCATCATCCATCCTCCATCCTTCTGTATCAACTCAGACACCCTCTGAGTTTATGGAAATGGATTCCCCTTCCCTTCCCTCCCTTCTGGAGCTCCTCACTCCCCTCATCTCAAAGCTTATAGCAGAGGCCATTAAACCTCTTGCTAACTCCATTGCATCCCTATCTGCCCTCGTTTCTGTTGCACCCACTGTCCCTTCTTTTAGGGGCCTGGCTTCAGGACGCACTGAAACCAGGCAGGGGGAGATATCCAATGAAGAAGCTCTAGTCTCCTCTCCTCCAGCAGCAGCAGAAGCAGCAGCAGTTTTGTAGGTAGATGAGGCAGCAGATACAGATGCAGATGTATATATGGTTACAGTAGTTGATATGCCTTATACAGATGAGCAAGTTGACTTGCCAAAAGTTTTGACTGTTTGTGATTGCCTTGCCAATCCCACAGTAGATATTTTCCATTTGTTAAATTCTTTTGACACACTTATTTGAGTTATCTTCCAGAAGTTTGCCCAGAGCAATCTATGGCAATAGTTTGTTATACTTCCCCAATAAGCCCTGAAGTTATTAATCAACTAAAGGCAAGTTTTGCAGCACCAGTAATTACAGAAGAACATATGACTGAGAATGTTCTTGAACAAGTCTCAACTCCAGAGCAAAAAACTCTTTCCCCTCCTACCTACAAAATGGATGACAGTCCTCTACCAAACCTGGATGATATTATTCTTGCAGATATAGAGGAAGATAATAAGACAGTTTATGAAATTTTTACTGCACCAGAGGTTTTAGAACCTTAAGTACTTCCTCAAGCTGAAAAGCAAATCTCAAAGGAAGCCTGGAAGGCAATTGATGTTATGTTTTACAACCCTCCAGGATCCTCTGATGATGATAATGATGATGAAGATTCTGATGAATCTGATGATCAAAAAGATAAGAAGAAGATTGATAAGAAAAGGAAAGCTCCTGCTAAGTCTATTCCAAAGCCCAATCCCAATGCCGACACTCCCTACTACATTTTGCAAAAGATTACTCCTTACCCAGGGATGCCTTCATGGATATGGCTATCTAAGAATAAGCAAAAAGCAAGGAAAAAGATCAGAAGGTACTCTCCTCCTCCTCCTTCTCAAAGGAGTTGGAGAGGTCCTCCTCCTCCTCCAGCAGCAGGTGCTTTAGGGAATGTATCTCAGAGATCTACCCCACACATTCAAACATACCAAAGGCAACAAGACAGATCTTCAAGATCTCATTTTCAAGGAAGCAGTTAATAGAAACATTCTTCAAGCAGCAGCAGACAACAACGGTAATATCAGAAGCAAGGCATGCAACAGAAAGTATCTGAAGTTGATCAATCTATTAAAGATAATAGTTCTAAAAGACCTGAATCTCCACCAGTTCCTTTTGTTGATCCTAAACAATAAAATACTTCAAAGATGGCTAAATTTCAAGAACTGGTTGGACTCTCTCTGATAAAAAAAGCTAAAGCAGAAGGCAAAGATCCCTCTCAATATACTACAATGTCTTCGTACATAAGAGAGGAATTAAAAAGGTATGACAAAGCGAATAAATTTTTCAATGTAAATGACTATATGAATCTACATCCTGAAGTAATAGTTCCAAGAGCAACTTCTATCAATATAATTGGAGCATCAGACATGACTATGTCTAAAAGAGAAGCTGCAAATTCAAATAGAGAAATCATATTCAGATAGCCCTCTGATAAATCTGACAAAGTTAGGAAAGAAAAGCCCAAGAAGAACAGATAACTGTTGTGTTTAGTTCTTTATTTTCTGAACTCTATTTGTTATTCACAAAGCACTTGTTGTGTACATATCTGCTGGATATTTTATTTTTTGTCAGATATATTTTATTCTGTTTTGTGATTATTTTCTTTTGTTTGTATTAGTGACCTCACACAAATATGGGGAGATTTTTGGATCCCTAGTTTGGATTTGGGCTAGGTTCACTAATTAGGATGAGTTTGACCCACATAGTATAGCCAGGGTCAAGTTTATGAGTCCTAGAGTTTAGGCTAAGTCAATAGGTTAAACCTTCATGGACCAGCCAACAGAGGACCTCAGTAGACCCAGACTTAGAAGAATTCAGAGTTAAAAATTATCAGTTCAAAATTCTTCGAACTCAGCTCGACGATCGTCGATCGCAGATCGACGAACTCAGAGTTACTTCTCTGAGTTGAGCTCGATGATATTTGAGCTCAGGTCGATGATCTCTTCATTCAGACAGTTTCTCTGCTCGATGAAATCTGAAGTTCTACTTCAACAGATTCTTTCCAGTTTAGTTTCTTTGAACTCTGCTCGACGAAGATAGATTCTTTGCTCGACGAACTTGGAGAGCAGATTTGGCATGCTATTTCAAGAATGATGTTCGCTGAGCTCTGGTCGACGAACAGGAATTATTAGCTCGATGAACTTGGAACTCCAGTCGACGAATTCTGTTCAGAGCTCAACGAATTTTGTCCCAAGCCAGACTTAAGAGTTTTTCCTTATTTCTGTCCTTATTTATTATATTAATTAGCAGTGATTCACTGAGTAATTAATGCTCATATTCTCCCAAATATAACCATTATTGGTAGCATTAATTATGGTATTCATCAGGATTAATTACTTGCTTAATTTATTGGGACAGTTGGGGAAACTTATTAAAGAATATTCTCCAGCCGTTTCATTCTTCAGATCAATCAGCAATTAATGCTTGGAATTCAAATTTCAAAGGAGAATTTTGACAGCGGAATATAAAAGATATTTTCTCTTTTTAAACATACTAAGAAGAAGAGAACAGATAGAACATACAAGCAAGAAAGAGCATACAGAGAAAAGATATAGAACTCTCTCCCTATGCAGAAAACATTTTGTTTTCCCCTTGTACTTTTTGAAGACTGAAGAAGAACAACCATCAGTATCAAGAGTCTTCTTCAACTTCTAATCCAGGAATTTTCAGAGACAATTATTCAACATCTGTCTACAAGTTCCTGGAGATCTTCAAGACAAGGCTAAATACCTACACCCTGAGCAAAACTCCAGTTTTCCTGAACATTTCAACATCTCAGGGAGAGCTTTGACACCAGCAATCCACTAAAGTCTTCTCTGTTGATTAGAGAAAAAGAAGACAACATCACTCTCTCAACCTCCTGTAAAAGGGTTTATTAACTCCCTTCAAAAGTTTATTCTTGGTTTTTGGGCACCTGATCAAAAGCCTAAAGGGTTGTAAGATCTCCCTACAAATAGATCTTGTGTTGGCAGTCACCTGATCAAAAAGCTGATAGTGGATTCCTACCAGGGTGGTAGAAGAGTTGATGTACCCAGTTTGGGGAACCACTATAAAATTCTTGTCTTGTCTGTGTGTGATCATTTTTTGTTTTGTTCTTGCTGTGATGTGATAGATTTGCTTAGGTTGCATTTCTTTTTATACTACTATTAATATCACCTATTTTACTCTGATAAATTCTAAAACAGCCAAAAAGTTTTAAGTTACTCTATTCACCCCCCCCCCCCCTCTAGAGGAATTAGATCTATCCCCTTTCTTTCATCCATGAAGGCAGAGGATGCATGCATCAATCCAAAGGACATTACCAAGAACTCAAAATGTTCATGCCGAGAATGAAAAGCAGTCTGCGGAACATCTGACTCACGGATCCTTAACTGATGGTTGCCTGAACGAAGGTCAATCTTCGAAAACACTGTACTACCACGCAACTGAACAAAGAAATCATTTATTCGGTTACCACAACAAGGGATACCGGATCTTGATAGTTACCTTATTCAATTCCCTATAATCGATGCACAACCTCATAGATCTATCCTTCTTCTTTACAAACAACACGGGAACACCACAAGGAGAAGAACTTGTCCTAATGAATCCATACTGCAATAACTTATCCAGTTGGATATACAACTCCTCCAGCTCGTGTAGGGACATAGAGTATGGTGCCTTAGCAATAGGGCGAGTACCCGGCTCCAAATCTATAACAAACTCCATATCTCTCTCAGGCGGGATACCAGAAAGACTATCTGGGAAGACATCATTAAACTCTCGCACTATAGGAACATCCTCAACATGTGGCAAACTACTAACGGTTTCTAAAATGGAGATCAAACGTGCAAAACAACTGGAATTCAAATGTTTCTGAGAACATACCGCAGAAATAATCGGGGAATCCTGGCACAGAAAACCATAAACACTCCTGGGGTGGCTGTTGTTGATCTTAAAGTCCAAATGCTTCACCTTGCACTGGATAACTGCATCATATCTAGAAAACCAGTCCATGCCCAAGATCACATCGAAGTCCTCCAGGACTAACACCTTCAAATCAGCAAATGCTAGAAAATCACCTAAAAGGATCGGACAACTCCGGATACCTTGGTCTTACACCACCGAATCACCAGAAGGAAACTTAATGTGAAATGAATCGCCAACTAGATCGAGAGTCAGATGATGATGCTCCACAAAAGTCCTAGCCACAAATGAGTGGGTAGCACAAGAATCGAAAAGAACACGCGCCCAACGGCTCTTTACCTTAAACTTCCCTATAAAATCGCATTCGTAACTAAACCTACAAGTTAAGAACTAGATTAGAATCTAACCTAAGATCACTTGGGTGGACGTCTATGCTTCTTCCAAAGTCACCACATTTAACTTGCACTTCCCTTTATCCAAAATTTGTGGCGGCTGCAAAGCTTGAAGTGGAACTGGCTGCAGCAGGGGCTGAGACCACCGGCAACTTGACTTAAAATGCCCTTTTTGTCCGCACTAGAAACAGACCTTATCCTTACCCCAACAATTGGCAGCATCGTGCCCTTTCTGCTTGCACAAAGCACAAACCAGATCTCCTTTGGGAGCGCTCTGAATTATATGCACTTGCTGCTTTTGAGCTCCCAACCTCTTGAAAAAGTTTTCAAACGGGTGGCCTGACCGACCACAGAAACTACATACTTCCTTGCTTCCCTTATTTGAAACAGGGCCAAATTCCTGAGAGCTCTTACCATCATCAGACTTTCTCATATCCTTCCTCAATTGCTTGCCTCGATTCTTAACATTATTTATCGCCTTGACATTTAGGGCAGCGTCTACTTCCTCAGCATAGTTTTCATATCCATAAGCGCTAGCTAGCTGCTGGATGTCACTCCTAAGACTACCCAGAAATCACTTGACTCTGCTAGCATCAGAAGTTACTAAATCTGGGGCAAACCGGCTCAACTTACTGAACTCTACCTCATACTCACTGACCGTGAGTTGTTTTTGCGCCAGATGTAGAAATTTATTCATCAAGCGGCCTTGATCGACTGACGGTAGAAATTTCCTAAGCAGTAATTCCTTGAAGGATTCCCACGAGCATCCATCTATGAGGTTCTCTTTCTCTTTCAACAAATAGATCTTTGCAATACACTTAAGCTGGTAAGCAACATCTCCTCGATAGCAATAATCCAGTCATCCAACTCCATAAAATCAGCTCTACCATCATAGGTAGGTGGTCCTAATTGCTGAAAATACGAGATAAAATTCATCTTTGGTGGAAGTAGAACTAAAGGCACCAAAGGAGTAGGAGGAACGAGAATGGCTTGATCCATAGAAGGTTCCTGCACTCTCGGCTACTTCCATGAAATGACAGTAAACAGTGTCTGGATCTGTGATTGCATCTCCACCATCTGCCTTGAGAGAGCCTCATTGCTCTGCCCCAGTCCCTTAATCACAGCTTCACTCTGCGTACTAAGCGACTCGCCCTTAGACTGGGGAATTGACCTCGTCGCAACACGCTTAGGCGACATCCTAAGAATACAACGAACAACCAATAAAAATCTGTCTTAGCTGCTAGAACCACACAACTTAGTTCAGACAATACATGTAGAGATACTTGCTCATGCTGCTAACTTGCTCTTGGATTTTCATAAATGATGCCATGCTTAAACTTAGGATGATATACCATCATCCTATTGACTCATGTACATAAACTTATGAATGCATGAATTATCATTCTTTTTTTAAATCCATGTGTGTACGTATGTCATCATGTAGATCATTAGCATGGCACGTGTCCTAATGCTATGTTATGTCATGCATGTTGTGAAATGCAATCTAATAAAAGCCTTAATGCATGTTATGAGCGGCGTACACATGAAATATTATGTATCTCCTACTACATAATATCGCATGTAACAAAAAAGCAAAATCTAATGTGCATTTATGTGATGATTATTATGCATCTCATACTACATAACAGTCACAAGTTACTTCCTATAAGGATCCATATACAAACACATTATGCATCATATACTCCATAATATGCCATGTATACTTCTTGTCTTGCTTATGAGTGTAGTTTTCATGCTTCAACAATACGTTCTGATGACACATCGGTGTGTGTATGAAATGGAACAAGACAAACTAAAACTAACCAGAGATAGTAGTTCGACCAATTGTCAAACAACATGACCCTCTGATACCAACTGTCACGGCACATATTTTCTCTGCATATATACGATATATTGGAGTAAGAGAAAACACGCATCGTGATGCCACGCCGTACAGGGGATAACTGTAGACACTCAGCCAAGAACCTGAACCTAACACTTTATATGAAATCCTCAAGTTATTATGAAGAAACTGCAATTTAAGTTAAGTTTTGATGGTCTTATCCCTCGGCTCAGTGGATCAACTAGTCCACAAGTAAAAAACATGAATATACGTTGTGGTAAATACTTTGTTTAAATTGATTAACACCCTACATGAGTATAAACATCTAAATAGGACGACACGTGATATGCATTCTTCTAGATTTAATATAAGTAAAGGAGTCTTTTACATTCGTTAAAATATAGTGGCTTTGGTATAAAACAATGTTATGAATGAGATAGTCAAATTATGCTTTTATACTTAAAATAACTAACATGCAATCCTAGCATAAAATCTTCTGAGAGGGCAAGTAAAACCAACAATTCAATCAGAAATTGACTTAGCAGCTAGCAAGTACTTAACATTCAACCAAAATCTACAGTGGGCGTCAACAACCTGACACGAACCCACTAAAAGCATATATGTCTGAACTAAAGAAAAAAAAACAACAAAACTACCTCACAATGGTGAGAAAAAGACAACTGCAACAGTTGTAGACCACAAGCCACAACTAACACTAGCCGTTATACCGGCTAATGCTCCAAACTTGAGGCATTTAAAAGAAAAGAATACCTCGGCAAGAATATACAAGTGGTAAAAAGATCATCAGTAGTTGAAATCAAAGGGGTTTAAGGGTTACCAACCCAAACTAGAAAGGCTGCCAAACCACAACAGACGTGAAATAAACAGTAATAAATTATTAACTTATATGGTCCAAGAGTAAGGAAATTGCACCAAGTGCGAAACGAAGCCATGCTTCGAGAATATCTGCAAGAGTACGCATAAAGACATTTGTCTAAATAGTAAGGGTATAGCCCCGTATCCGACGAGTGGGAACGGCAGGAGCCAGACCGGCCGAACAAAGAAGTCCAAGTCCCGGGCGAGCACCCAAGGGGGCCAGAGCTCGGCAGCCCTCGATTCACCCGGGCGAGGTGGAATCATCGGGGGCGAGTATAACTAGAGGACTCGCACTCGCCTAGGGGAGCTCGGCAAGCTGCAGGCGGGTAGGGCCAGCAGAGCCTGTACTCGCGAAGGACCAGGTAGAGGCGGTGAGTGTCAGCTTCATCGAGCACTCGTCGCCCCAGGTGAGTTACGGCTTCATAGGGTCACTCGCCCGATTTTGTGATGTTTTTTACCATTTTGTCCCCGCTGGTCTGCCCATAGCCTTCTAGAATAATGGAGTTACACTTTTGGCAGGCCAATCTGTACTGCACATAGCCATTTGGAATAGCGGAGATTAGCTATTTGCAGGCCGTTTTCAGAAATCTATAAAGAGGACCCAAGTGGTACCTCAGAAGGTATGCCTACTTGTCCCCCACTCATCTTGAACTTTTTGAGGTATCCTTAGCTCGTTATATGGATAAGGAAGGGAAGCGCTCTGAGATCTTCTGGGTGTATGGTGGGACCTCCACTTCAAGCCCTTGGGTCAGTTCCCTGTTCTTTTCCTTAGTCGTTTGGCTCGCAAGAGAAAAGTAAGTGTGCGATCACCCCCTCCCCAAGGGTGAACTCCACAGAGACTGAGTTTTTGGTTTCAACATTTCTGGTGCGGTGAGCACGGAAAGTGGTCAGCACCGAAAATCTTCTGCAAGCTCGATGATTGGAGGAGAAGGGTAAGGTTCGGGAGGGACCAACTCGCCACCCCCACCTCCCCCTCTCACCATCGTTGTCATGTTGGATGACTTCAGGAAGGAGATGCGGAGTCTAATCATGTTCGCACTCGACACTCGCACCGAGTGCTCGGCATCAGCGGTTCCAGTGGTCGCCGCCCCAGCCCTAGGTGAGGACGCACCCGGCAGGTGAGCTGGGAAGGAGGTAGCATGTGGAGGAGGCTAGTGCGAGCTGCTGGGGCGCGTACTCTTCCCCGACTTGGCATCTGAAGGTCGGTCAACTGAGATGGGGGCGAGAGATCCCTCTACTCCCCGGTAGAGGGGGGCAGCCCCTTCAGCGATTTTGTTTCATCAGCACCAGTTCTAGAGGGATTCTGGCAGCCAGAAATGTCCTACTACACCAGGAAGGGCGACCCGGTATAGCACGTCCTATGGTTTGAGGACGTGGTCTCGATCCGACAGATGTCGGATGGGTTCAAGTGCAGACTCTCCTCCATCATCCTTAAGGAGAAGGTGATAGAGTGGTTCCACCAGCTCCCGGCTGACTCCATCTACTGTTTTGAGAACCTGCGCTGGGGGCTTATGTTGAGGTTCACCACCTCAAATAAGAGGAATAAGGAGTCTGAGTCCCTGTTTCGCATCAAGTAGGGTGTGAAAAAGGCCTTGGGGAGCTACTTGGACAAGTTCCAGGAGGAAATTCTCCAGGTGCAGGAGATGTCACAGCATACCATGATAGTATCCTTCAACCTTTGGCTTCAGCCGGGGTTCTTTGGAATGGAGCTAAAGAGGATGCCTTCAGTATCCTTTGAGGCACTGATGGAGAGGGTGGAAAGGGAGGTCGACATGGAGGCATCGAACCCGGAGTTTGCCCGGAAGCTGTCCAGGTGGGCCACGGAGGAGGAGAAGGAGCTAAGAGGTGGCAGAGAACGGGAGGAGAGGAGAGATAAACCCCAGCAGAGGGAACAACAACAGAAGAAGCAGCCCAGGTGGGGGCGCCTGGAGCCAAACCAACGGCTACTTTGGAGGCCAGAGTGGCAAGACTAGGAGCTGCGGAGAGGTTTCCATGGAGGAGACAACCATCAAGGGGGCCAGGGTCAGTTTCACCCTCCAGGTTGGAGGTATGCCCAAAGACCCCCTCTTCCCGACCAAAATCAGGCTATGTCTATAGCCCTGGGGGAGAGGAGGAGAGCTACACAGAGAAGGAGAAGGGAGGTTTGGGTGGAGTTACCCTACTGTGACTTCTACCAGCAGGAAGGGCACGCTACAGCCACGTGCATGGAGTTCCTCAAGGTCAGAGGAAATAGGGAGCAGTTGTAATGACTCGTCTTTAGGCCCAAAGGGCTGCCCTATGGTGTCGCCAGGCCCACCATGATAACCAAGACAAGGCCCACTGGGTGGTACAGCCGGAATCTACAAGGCCTGCAGGTCGTACACCCCAAAACATCTCGCACCTGTTTATCATCCGCGCGCATTGTTGCCACAGGGTCAGCTCAGTTGGTGATGAGGAGATGTATTAAAGGTTCCTTATCAAGGTCTCGGGTTCGAAACCCCGTGGAAACAATGTGCACGGCCTATAAACAAGCACGAGATGATTTGCGGTGTACGGCCTGCAGGCCTTGTAGATTCCGACTGTACCACCAGGTGGGCCTTGCCTTGGTCGTCGTGGTGGACCGGGCGACACTGTGGGCGGCCCTTTGGGCCTAAACCTGGGTCATTACAAAAAGTGCATTTTTATAACGACCTAGCTTGCTAGGAGCACAGCGCCGCCCGGCCCACCAGTAGCCCAAGGAGATGCTTTGGGGTGTACGGCCTGCAGGCCTTGTAGATTTCGGCTATACCACCGTGGTGCCTTGGGTTGTTGGTGGGTCGGGCGTCACTGTGCTCCTAGCGGGCTGCACTTTTTTGTAATGACCTGGCCCGCTAGGAGCACAGTGCCGCCGGCCCCCCAGTACCCCAAGGAGGACCCAAGGCACCACGGTGGTATAGCCGGAATATATAAGGCATGCAGGTCATACACCCCAAAGCATATCCGGCTTGTTTATCAGCACGGTGCATTGTTGCCACAGGGTTTCGGACCCGAGTCCTTGATAAGTAGTATTTAGTACCGCTACTCATCACCAGATGAGCTGCAGCTTAGTTGGTGATGAGCTCTATTGGAAGAGAGCCTTATCAAGGTCTCGGTTACGAAATCCCATGGCAACAACCTACCACTGCTGAGAAATAGGGGCAGAGATTTATGTTGGGGTGTATGGCCTGCAGGCCTTATAGATTCTGGTTGTACTACCCGATGGAACTTGCCTTGGTTGTCATGGTGGGCCGAGAGATGTCGTGGGGCGGCCCTTTGGGCCTAACCCGGGTCGTTACAAAAAAAGTGCACTTTTTTTGCAACGACCCCGGTTTAGGCCCAAAGGGCCGCCCCACGGTGTCTCTCGGCCCACCACAGAAACCAAGGCAAGGCCCATCGGGTGGTATATCCGTGATCTATAAGGCCTGCAGGCCATACACCCTAACACAAATATTCGCGCCTATTTCTCAGCAGAGGTAGGTTGTTTCCACGAGGTTTCTAACTCGAGACCTTGATAAGGCTCTCTTCCAATAGTACTCATCACCAACAGAGCTGCAGCTCAGCTGGTGATGAGTAGTGGTGCTAAAGTATACTTATCGAGGTCTCGTGTTCGAAACCTCGTGGTCGAAACCTCATGGCAACAATGTACTGTGCTGATAAACAGGTCGGAGATGCTTTGGGGTGTAGGGCATGCAAGCCTTGTATATTTTGGTTGTACCACCGTGGCACCTTGGGTCCTCCTTATGTTGCTGGTGGGTCGGGCAGTGTTGTGCTCCTAGCGGGCCAGGTCATTATAGTAGTAGCAGCAACAAGGCCACTGGGAAGTGCAGATTGAGGAGGTCCTTCCTCGGGCAGAGGAGGATAGGTGCGAAGAACGGGCAGACGTTGGAACTCGGGGAGGGATCGGAGTGATCCATGGTGGTGGGTATTGAGGCTTCCCGGAATGCAAGCCTCAACACCATATATCAAAGTAGTGTTGGCTCCACATCCTAGACCCCGTCCCTAGAGGAGAAGATCACCTTCTCAAGGAAGTATGTGCTGGATCATTAGGATCCCTTTTGCGATGAGCTGGTCATCCAGACAGCCATCGAGAATTTCACTGTCTCACGAATACTCATTTATAACGGGAGTTCGGTCAATGTCATATTCAAGAAGGCATTCGACGCAATGAAGGTGGAGGCCAAAAGGGTGTTGGCCTCGGATGGGCCTCTGTTCGGATTTTTCAGGGAGAGGAAGGAGGTAGAAGGAAGAGTGGGGCTCCATGTCACTCTAGGGGGCAGTCCCGTACTTGCAGGTTCGTCATCGTGGATGCCCCCAGCAGCTACAATGCCATCTTCGATCGGCCCCTCATCAGCACTTTCAGTTGTGTCACGTCATCCTTACACCAATTCTTGAAGCTCAGCACTGAGGGGATCCATGTCCGGGTTCGGGGTGACCCTAAGGTGGCGAGAGAATGCAACATCACTATCATAAACTCCATCTCTTGGCAGGAGGGAGCTGAGGATATAGAGTGAAGGATGGAGGAGTCATAGAAGGAGGCTGATGGAGAGGAGATGGAGGTGGAGAGCTGCACCCCAGTGGAGGTGATAGGAGGAGTCCAGGAGGAGCTGGCCAAGGCGATGGTCATAGAGGAAGCGGTGGAAGCTAAGGAGGTGCTTGACCCAAAGGAGGGGGACATTGGAAAATGGGGGGAGCAGTCCCGCTTGGAGGTAGTAGATGAGGTAGTGGAAATGGAGGTTCTCACCCTTGGAGGCAGGGTGGAGAAGGTTTGAATCAGCGGGGAGCTGACCCCAGAGGACCAGAGCAGGATGTTATAGTGCATCTAAACAAATATGGACATCTTTGCATGGAGCACGGCAGAGATGTTAGGGATCGAGGTGGATGTTGCGTTCCATCACCTCAACCTGGATCCAGAAGTCCGCCCCATCCAGCAGTGAAAAAGGTCTGTTATGGACAAGCTGGTCGATCCTATCAGGGAGGAGGTGGACAAGCTCATCAAGGACGGCTTTGTATCCGAAATATAATACCCCGGCTGGGTCTTCAATATAGTAATGGTTAAAAAGGGAGATGGCCAATATTGTGTGTGTGTTAATTTTTCATTGCTTAATAAATCATGTCCTAAGTGTTGTTACCCCTTGCCTCAGATCGACGCGCAGGTTGACTCAGCCGTTGGTTTTTCTGTAATGAGCTTTCTAGAAACATTTTTCAGGTTACCACCAAATCAGGATGCACCCCCTCCCCCCGACATAAAAGATGTCTCAATCATCACGGGGGATGGGTGATATTGCTACAAAATGATGCCCTTTGGGCTGAAGAATGCAGGGGCGACGTATCAAAAAATGATGGACAGTGTCTTCCGAGAACAGAACGGAATGAACCTCGAGGTGTATGTAGATGACCTTATGATCAAGAGTCGAGACATGTACTCTCACCTCCAGGACCTGCCGGAAACCTTCACCACCTTGCGCAAGTACAAGATGCAGTTGAACCCCCTGAAGTGCTTTTTCGGGGCTAACAGGGGAAGTTCTTGGGACATCTCCTCACCCTCATAGGGGTGTAACCAAATCCTGACAAGGTAAAAGCAATCATGGAGTTGGGGTCACCTCAGAACGCTAAAGAGCTGCAGCGGTTGACAGGCAAGTGGCAGGATTGAGCATGTTCCTTTCCCAGGTTGGGGAGAAGTGCTCCCCCTTCTTTAAAACATTGAGGGGGGGCTAGAAGTTTGATTCGACCGAGGAGTGCGAGGAGGCATTCCATGCCTTGAAAAGGCATTTGACCCAGGCTCCGCTCCTCCAAGGGCCAATAGAAGGGGAAGACTTGTCCCTATACCTGTGAGTGGGAACAGAGGCCCTGATCTCCGTCCTGGTTCGAGAAGAGGGGAGGAAGCAGCTGCCCATATATTACATAAGTCGGGTCCTGAGGAAGGCAGAGCTTCGTTATCCCATCTTGGAGAAGCTGGCCTTCGCTCTGGTCATTTCAGCTCGGAGGCTCCCACCTTATTTCCAGGCACATTCCATCCAAGTGGTGACTGACCATCCCCTCTGCAACATCTTCAAGGGGGTGGAGAATTCGGAAAAATTGTCCAAGTGGTCAGTGGAGCTGAACGAGTTTGATATCTCCTTTGTCCCACGCCTCTCGATCAAGGCCCAAGAAATGACCGACTTTCTGGCTGACTACGTGGTTGAGGTGGCGGAGGCAGAACTCACTCGCCCGGTTCCCTGGAAGGTGATGGTAGATAGCGCTTCGGTAGGAATTCCCTGGGGGTGGGGGTGATCTTGGAGAGCCCCCATGGAACAAGGATCGAACAAATGATGGTGGTGCACTTTCCCATCACAAACAACCGGGCCGAGTACGAGGCAATGATAGCGGGGTTACGCATGGCCAGGGAACTGGGAGTGCTTGATGTGGAGGTTCTCACTAACTCCATGGTGGTGGCTTCCGAGATCAACAGGGAGTTCGAGGCAAGGGATCCTACCCTTTAGTTATACTTGGCAAAGGTGAAGGTGGTCATCAACATGTTCCAGACCTTCTCCATCAGACACATGCACAGGGAGGAAAATGTGAAAGTCCACCTAGTGTCAACTATCTTCACCTATAGGGGGGGAATAGGTGACGTGCAGCGTTTTTGCGGAATTTAAATTGTACCTGCACACGAAAATAAAACAACACAGCACAAAAGAGTACACAAGCTATTTATAGTGGTTTCCCGATTTGGGTACATCCACTTTCCCCCTTCGACCTATCTCCCAACAAGGGACGACTCGGTCACTTCTCCAACAGGATTGAAATCCAATCCTTGCACTATCGGAAGGAACCTTCCACACGTAGGAGTCAACACTGCCACAACACGGGTTGCACCCAACCCTTACAACTAGGAACCAACGTTCCTTTACAACAAAAGTAAAACTAGAATGTACAAGAGATACAAACTACGTTTGGAGATTAAGGTGTCCCTCTTCGTTGACGACGTGTTTTTGAAGTCCACGAAGAGTCCACAACCCTAGATCTCTCTTGGAGAGAATCTCCCCGGAACCGGCGGCGGCAAGATGGGCGGCGGCTAGGTTCACGGGATCGGCGGCGACAATGATGTGCGGCTGCTGTACTTTGGAGATCCAAACTTCGTAGCGAAGCTAGCTAGGTCTACCAACGGTCACACTAGGATCAATCGTCTCGATCGATTCGGATGGGGAAGATTTTCCCGATCAACAAATCAAGAGACAAGAGATCTCCGGTTAGACACATGAGCTTCTAAGCTTGGCTAAGCTTCTGTGGCCGGAAGATCAGGAAGAATCGCGATCAAAAGCGGCGACCAACTAGCGCGAGCGGCGACGGCGGCGGCGGAGTAGTTTCGCGATTTTAGGTCAAGATCGTCGCTCGGCTTCTTTCTGTGTGTCTTCACTGTTCAAAAATACCCGTATATATATACACAAGTAAACACCTTAATGACCGTTGTGGATCCCACAAGAAGAAACCCAAAATCCGGTTCAAACTAGTGCCAGCGGCAGAATCCGGTCCAGCTTTTTCCCGAAAATTGCACAAGTAGAAATCGGCGAGAATCACCTGTGATTCTCGTCGAATCGTCGAGAATCAAGGGTGATTCTCGACGATTCGGCGAGAATCACAAAGTGATTCTCGACGATTCGGCGAGAATCACAAAGTGATTCTCGACGATTCGGCGAGAATCACAAAGTGATTCTCGTCGAATTTGACTTGATTGCACTCTGATATAGCCGGCGAGAATCAGCCAGTGATTCTCGACGATTCGGCGAGAATCACTAGTGATTCTCGTCGATTCTTACTTAGATGATTTTTCGTCTTACGCCTCTGAGCTGCTCTTTGACTCATCCTTGCTCCTTGTCTGCTCTTGCATAAACACAGCCATGTACTTGAAAGTAAGTGCACTCCAATAGAGAGAGTACACGTAGGCCAACACACTGATCTGCTCAACGAGGGATTACGTCGTGCAGACCCGTGTATATTGACCTACTGCACCCTGACATTGGTGTGCACTTAGCGTGGAATAACTGCAAACACAACTTGAAATATTTTGTCAAAAAACATTGCATATTTACCTTAGCTTGTTCAGGGGCTTCTTCAAATCAGGTACGTTGTGGATACAATACCCAACAATCTCCCCCTATTTGAAGAAGCCTAAACCCTACAAGCTAAGGTGAATAAAGCGTATGGGAATGAAAATCATAACCTTGAAATTTAGCTGAGAGAGATATTCATTACCAATACCAATTTCTTGAGAGCAAATTTGGAGCCACCTTAGCCTTAGCCGAGAGGGTAATCTCCCCCTTTTTGGCTTCTGCAAATCTGGGTCTGTAGCATTTGACCCCTTGCTCCCCCTGAGTTCTTGTACATGTGCTCACAATGGAGTTCCTGGCAGAGGCTCCCCCTAGAGGCATGATCCTGGAGCTTCTGTAGTCTTCATTCCTCATAATTTAGCATCCCCAATTCAGTTTTGAAAAGACTGAACTTGGCCTCGTCTGAGGGCTTTGTGAATATATCTGCAATCTGCTTGTCCGTGGGGACATAACAGAGAGAGATGTCCTTGTTCTCCACGTACTCCCGAATGAAGTGGTAGCGCACTTCAATATGCTTCGTTCTGCTGTGCGATACCGGATTGTTGGCAATTGCAATTGCACTGGAGGAGTCGCGGTACATTGGTACTTCCTTGAACTGAAGGTCGTAGTCGGCTAACTGGTTTCTGATCCATAGGAGTTGTGCGCAACAGCTGCCTGCTGAGATGTACTCAGACTCGGCTGTGGAGGTTGCAACACAATTCTGTTTCTTGCTATTCCATGAAATAAGCCTTCTTCCGAGGAATTGACACATCCCGGAAGTGCTTTTCCTGTCATCCCTACTCCCTGCAAAATCAGCATCTGAAAAACCTATTAGCTCGACATCATTGTTTCTCGGGTACCACAAGCCAAGATTGGGAGTACCTTTAAGGTATCTTAGAATTCGCTTAGCAGCGACATAGTGAGATTCCTTAGTGTTCACCTGATATCTGGCACAGACACATGTGGAGAACATGATATCCGGTCTACTGGCAGTAAGGTAGAGCAGGGATCCAATGATGCTTCTGTATTTGGTTTCATCGAAAGGTTTACCTTTCTCATCCTTATCCAGAGACATAGTGGATCCCATTGGAGTCCTCATAGAGGTTGCACTCTCCATACCGAATTTCTTGAGGAGTTCATTTGTGAACTTTGTCTGAGAGATGAAGATTCCATCCTCAGACTGTTTCACTTGAAGTCCCAAGAAATACTTTAGCTCTCCCATGCTGCTCATTTCAAACTTTCCTTGCATAAGTTTGGAAAACTTTTTGCAAATATTGTTGTCCGTTGAGCCGAATATTATGTCATCGACATAGATTTGCACCAGCAAAATCTTGCCTTTGACTTCCCTAAGAAACAATGTCTTATCTATTTTAAATCTAGAGAACTTGTTCTCAAGAAGAAAACTAGATAAAGTCTCATACCAAGCTCGTGGAGCTTGTTTTAACTCATATAAAGCTTTATTAAGAAAATATACATGATTGGGATAAGTAGGATTGACAAAACCTGGGGGTTGAGCGACGTATACTTCCTCCTTCAGGTCTCCGTTCAAGAAAGCTGATTTCACATCCATTTGATAGACTGTGAATCCTTTGTGCGAAGCATACGCCAGGAACAGTCTGATTGCCTCGAGCCTTGCCACTGGTGCGAAGGTCTGGTTGAAGTCAATCCCCTCCTCCTGTCTGTAACCATGAGCCACCAGCCTGGCCTTGTTCTTTATGATGACACCATGTTCATCCAGTTTGTTTCTGAAGATCCACTTGGTGCCAATCACATTCTGCTTGTATGGTCTGGGAACCAGCGTCCAAACGTTGTATCGTTCGAATTGATGTAGTTCATCTTGCATGGCCAAAATCCATGTCGCGTCTTTGTTCGCCTCGTCGAACTTCTTTGGCTCAACCTGTGACAGGAAGCTAAGATGCAAAACTTCGTTAATAGTACCTCTTCGAGTTCTGACACCGACACGAGGATCTCTGATGATCTGATCTCTAGGATGATCCCTCACGTGCCGGAGCTCTAGAAGTCTGGTGTCTGGAGCTTCGACTACTTCTTGGGCTTCTACTTCTTCTAAGAGATTTGTTCCATTTTGATCTTCAACATTCCCAGATGACGTGGAGGTGGAAACTTTGACGTACTTAGGAGTTTCATCTTTAGCGGTCTCATCGAGATCCAGCTGTTGAAGTCGTGCACCTGCATCTTCAAGAATACCACTAGAAGAATTGCTGTTAAGCAAACTTCCTTCATCAAATACAACATTAATTGATTCTTCTACCACTAGGGTTTTCTTATTGAAGACCCTATATGCCCGACTGTGGGAACTATAGCCCATGAATATGCCTTCGAAGCATTTTTCACCAAATTTAGTACGCGGGTACTTCCCATTATTCAGTACATAGCATCGGCAACCAAAGATCCTCAAGTAGGACATGGTTGGTTTCCTGCCTCTCAGTAGCTCATAAGGCATCTTACGATGATGCTTGTTGATCAATGCTCAGTTTTGTACATGACAAGTTGTATTGACAGCCTCTGCCCAGAAGTATTCTGGGAGAGAGGCGTCTTTCAACATTGTCGTGCAGGCTTCAATGAGAGTTCTATTTCTCCTCTCCGCAACTCCATTTTGCTGAGGAGTGCGCGGGGAGGAAAACTCATGAAAGATACCTTGTTCTTCATAAAACTCTATCATAGCACCAGATTCGAATTCTGTTCCATGGTCACTTCTGATTTTGACCACTGAGCAGTTAAATTCGTTCTGAACCTGCTTGACAAAGCTAGTGAAGATGTCAAACATATCTGACTTTCGTTTTAAGAAGAACACCCATGTAAACCGAGAATGATCATCAACTATCACTAGCGTATAGGACTTGCCTCCCAAGCTATGAACTTGCATTGGACCAAACAAGTCCATATGTAGAAGATAAAGACACTGGGAAGAGTCTTTGTCTGTAATGCTCTTAAAGGTAGCCCGAGTCTGTTTGCCCATCTGGCATGCAGGACAGGGGCTATCTTTGATGCACTTGATACTGGGAGCATCCCTTACTAAGTTCTTGTAACGTCCTGAATCGCTCTAGGCCCCTAGGGTGTGTGTTTTGAGTCAGGAGGGTTGACTCGAGTACTGAGAAGTGTCGGGAATTGGACTGCACTTGTGGTGACATGGAGAAATCAGTGTAAAAAGACATGGGTAGCGACACGGGTAGCGACACGGGCGTGTCCCTACCCGTGTACGTCGAGTTGAGCTCGACGAGCCGTATCGAGATCGTCGAACTGTGTCGACACTAGGTGACACGGGTAGTGACATGGCCGTGTCCCTACCCGTGTGCGTCGAGATGGTCTCGATGAAGCATGTCGAGATCGTCGAGATGCGTCGAGATAGTCGAGCGGGGGACACGGGTAGTGACACGGGCGTGTCCCTACCCGTGTGCGTCGAGCTGAGCTCGACGAGAAGTGTCGAGATGCAACCCGAGAAGTACACGGCCAATGACACGGCCAGGCACACGGCCGTGTCATGTGAACACGGGTCGGGACACGGGCGTGTCCCTACCCATGTCAAACATTGAACCGACATGGAAACCGCCACGGCCGTTTCGCGGAAGCGGGACACGGGTACGGACACGGCCGTGTCCCTACCCGTGTCATATTTTGTTTATAAGGGGCAGAGGAAACCCTAGCCGTTTTCACTCTCATTTCACCCCCTATCTCCTGTGAGAACTCCTGGTGAGAGGAAAACCGCTGGAGCAAGTTCTACCGGAGGAGATTCGCCATCGCCGTGAAAGAGAAGATGCCGCCAAGGAGAACTACGCGATCCATGGCCGGAAATGGTGGTACCGCTGGAGCCAACGTGAGTTTCCTACCCTCTCCCTTGGTGCTAGATCTTAGACATTTAGGAGAGACATCGGTTCAAGAGAGCTTGATGGAGAGGAGAAGATTTCTAGGTTAGGCCATGTTAGAACTAGTGTTCTAGACTTTAGATCTCTTCAACCCTTCCCCTTTTCTTCAATATGATGATGGGTGGATGGTCTCGTGAGGAGTTTATGGCCTTTGAGGTTTAATAAGGGAGGAGAATATTTCTGGAAAATTTAGGAACGATCGCCTTGAGGAGGAAGACGAACCGATGCTGTTCATTTTCCTTTAAGATGCGCGCAGAATCTATATTCTGCGCGCAGCAATCTTCTAGGCCATTTTCCCGATGGATATGGCCAGATCTGGGCTTTTGGCTAAACACGAAAGTTGTAGCCCTCGGAAATACCTTTCCAACGAGTGATTGCACGACTTCAGGTGATGTTTGTGGCCCCGGGAAAACCTAATCGAGTTTGCTGTCCGGCAATTCCTGTACACAGAAATTGTGTTTTGTGCGCAGTGAACTTTGAAGCCGATTTCGAGTAAGTTATTGTCAGATATGGGTTGTGACCTGAATATGAAAGTTGTAGATCATGGAAATACCTTTCCAACGAGGGGTTACACGCCTCCACCGGATTCCTGTAACTTCAGGAATCTCCGGTTGAAGTTGCTGACCAGACTATTCCTGCACTTAAAAATCTGGGTTTATAATATTTGGATTTGGATTCGGAGAAACTAATATTACAGGTAACCCTGAGGCTTGGATAAACTCTTATGAATAATCAATTCAGCTGCATAAATGATGAAGATTATTAATCGGATTCCATGTGATAGAATTGTAAGATAGTATACTTGAATGATTTGACTTGTTAGAAGTTAGTAGATTTTTATACATGTGCATCTTGATATATTGTGTTGAAATCATCTGATATGACATATAGAAGGATAACTCATGGCCATGTGAATGTTGAATAGTGGATTGAATTTGGTAGTCCAATACTTAGAGCGTCGCCTACCTATGGGTAGTATTGTGTAAGTTTGTAAGTGCGGTGTTGACCGCCACTTGTTCTGGTCGTGTTGAGGTAAGGTGTGGATGGATGGTTGGGTTGTGTCCTCGTGCTCACTCCGAGGCCCCTTCCATGGTATGATGAGGTTGTGAATTGCATGTGGTTTGAGTCGACACGCGGTGTCGTAATCCTGGGTTAAGGATAGTGTGGTAGGTCTACGGGCTCGCCAGTCGTCACACCGACGAGAGTTGGCAGTTAGACTTGGCCGGTTTGGGCTGTGTCCTCAGTGTTCACGTCCCGAGGCCCCTCCGACCATGTGAACGGTTGGGCTGTGTCCTCGTGCTTTCTTCCGAGGCCCCTTCCGGGTCACGCAAGGCCAGTTCGGGCTGTATTCTTGGTGCACATCTACCCAAGACCCCGCTGGGCCATAGTACGCATGGGCTCCGCTGTTGTGTTCTTAGAGTTGAGGCGTACGGAGGCCTAGGTGAAGTAGTGTGATACCCGCCTAGTAGTAGAAGTGCCCGTTCTACTGTCACCGCCTGGCCACGGCGGCTGATGCCTGAGAGGTTAGCTATCTGCTCGAAAAGTGGGAACTATAGTCTGTGTCGACATAGCAATTGCATGGGTGTGCATGGGTGAGTCATTGCATAGCATTCATAGCATTTCATAACATTGCACAACAAGATCCTCATCGTATAAGTTTGTATGGGCACTCTTATACGATGAGTTACTTTTATGTAACCCGATCCTTAACTTATAAGTTTGTATGGGCATTCTTATAAGTTAAGTTACTTTCCTGCCGTTACTTATACTTGCTAGTTTAGTGTAGCTCTTACGTAAATGCCGATTATGATACTGTTACTTATACTTGCTATTTTAGTGTAGCTCTTACATAAATGTTGATTATGATACTGTTACTCTTACACTACTGTCACCTGCCTGTACTTCCTTTACTTGCATACTTGTTATATACTATACTCTTGTTCCTTTTCTCTGCCCGGTGCCGAGGAGTCGTCGGGGGAGCGGATGTGAAACCACTTAGTCGTTTCGACTAACGGTTGCTACGTCTTCCTTTTTAGGAGGTCACGCCGCAGGTGGAGCAGCCGCAGACTACGCAGCAGGACAGTCAGGCCAGGATGACAGGGCCTGAGGTGACGGTGCCGTCGATACCGTCAGTTTCTGATGTTAGTATTTGATACTCTGATGTAGCCCGTTTGGGCAATGTTTAGCTGTACTTTGATATATGGTAGAAGCATGTTTTAGCTTCTCATTATTACATGTATTTGGACATTATAACTTAGTGTGGATTTGACTTCTGGTTGTTTATTTACTTGGTTGGGTTGGCATGTTATATTGATATTGTTGTAGCCGGCGGAATAGGCGTCTCGTGGTATAGGTTAGCCCGTGTGCTAATGCTACCGCAAGGCGGCTGTTCCGGGCATAAGACTCCCCCTTCGTGCCGTGTTTTGGGATCCGGGGAGGAGGGGTCTTACAAATGGTATCAGTTTGCCATGATCCTCAACTAAGAAGTCATTCAACAATGATGTCACCCCCGTTTGGTTAGTCAGTTTGGGGACAAACTGACTTAGCGGAAGCAGTGGTGTGCCCATATGTAATTCACATTAAGTTTGTCCAACTTTGACCTTAAGTTTAGCCAACCTGACCACAAATTTGTCGTGTATGTGTAGGTTCCACTGCATGTTGAGCCGATGGGGGGTACTCCTACCCCTCCCATACCCACTCAGTTCCAACAGTCTGAGTTGGGGCAGACGCTCACCGCCATTCTTGATGCTTTTAAGGCACAGCAGGCTCCGGTGCAACAACAGGCCCCGAGCTCCAACTGGCTGAGCACCTTCCGTGCTCTCTCCCCTCCCGTCTACCTTGGGACGGAGTCAGCCGTACGTATAGAGGAATGGCTAGATACGATACAGGAGTTGTTGGCTGGTATCCGTTGCCCAGCCAACATGGCAGTGACATTGGCAGTGTCCGTCTTGGACTTACATGCGAAGAGGTGGTGGAAGTCCTTCATGGGCTCTACCTTCCAAGGCCGGATCTACACTGAGATAAGTTGGAGTGAATTCTCGGGTATTTTCTTGGAGCACTTTATCCCTACATCGGCCCGAGATGAGCTTGAGCAGAGGTTCCTTCTACTAAAGCAGGGATCAAAGTCGGTTACAGAATACCAGCGGGAATTCCAGCATCTCGCAAGGTTTGCGGATTCTTATGAGTTGGATGACAGAGGTTATGCCAAGCGCTTCTATAAAGGGCTGCGAGATCCCCTAAGGCAGTCCCTTTTGTTTATAGCGGATGGTAGCTTGGCGGAGATCATTGATATGGCAAAAAGATTGGAGGCGGACCACCTGGGATGTAGTAAGAGGCCTGCGGAGGACGTGATGGAAGCCGGCCCAAGTAATAGAAGGAGGCGGGACTTCAGAGGAGGAAGAGGTTATCAAAGAGGTGGAGGGCATGTCCACCGAAACTCTAGGGTGGAGCATCCAGTTCCGCAGCTGCCTGCGTTGCCTCCACCCCCACAGCCTCAGCGATTTCAACAACCTGAAGGGCGTCGTGGTCTGGTGTGCTTCGAATGCAACCAGCCGGGCCACATCCGGCATTTTTGCCCACAGCTATATGGGAACGCCCCTCCTGCTCTCCCTCCTGCTCTCCGTCCTGCTCTCCCTCCAGCAGCTCCACGAGGGCGGGGATATATGCGTGGTCGAGGACGAGGACCGCCTAGAGGAAACCCCGGACCGGTCCGGGATCAGGTGTACGCGCTTGACATGGCGCAGGAACGGAACCCACAAGATGTGATTGCAGGTATGATTTAATTAATTTACATATTTGCATGGTCTAACTTGAATTGATTAGAACTTACTAGCCACTAGCAATAAGTTTTGGTTGTTGGTACTTAGGCAACGTGATTATCGGCGGGAAGACAGCCTATGCGCTGTTCGATACCGGTGCCTCACACTCATTTGTGTCCGAGGATTTCATAAAAGACGTGGAGGATGTACAGTACTTCACTGGCATAGCCCGACGTGTACGCCTTCCGGATGGCTCGAAGATGATCGCAACTGCCAAGTCCGAGTTTGAGTTATTTATTGATGGGAAGGCCTTTGATACGCCGGCCACGGTTCTGAGAATGCCGGAGTTTGACATCATTTTGGGCATGGTATGGCTGGATTGGCACATCGCAAGGATCAACTGCGCGGAGAAGCGGATCTATTTGAGACATGGAGACTCTGACGTCATCTTCCAAGGTATTGGCTTCGCACCTCGCAGGATGTTATCTTCCGTCCAGGTTGTAAAAGCCCATAGGAAGGGGGACGAGGTCTTCATGATCTGGTTCGAGTTGAAAGAGGAAGCGTTGGAATTAAAGGATGTACGGGTTGTGCGGGATTTTCCCGAGGTATTTCCTGAGAAGCTACCAGGATTACCTCCGCATAGAGAGGTTGACTTCCAGATCAATCTAGTACCAGGTGCCAAGCCTGTATCCAAGGCTCCGTACAGAATGGCTCCGAAAGAACTCGCGGAGTTTAGAGTTCAATTGCAAGAACTGGTGGATTCAGGGTTCGTTCGCCCCAGTTCATCACCATGGGAGCCCCTGTGCTGTTCGTAAAGAAGAAGGATGGAACCCTGCGATTGTGCATAGATTATCGGGAACTCAATCGGTTGACGGTACGGAACACTTACCCACTACCTCGGATCGATGAGTTGTTCGATCAACTAGTGGGAGCACATTGGTTTTCTAAATTGGATTTGCGCTCCGGATACTATCAGTTGAGGATACAAGAAGGGGACATCCAGAAAACGGCCTTCAGTTCGAGATATGGTTTGTATGAGTTCACAGTAATGCCGTTTGGGCTCACAAATGCCCCTTCGGCCTTCATGAGTTTGATGAACAAGGTGTTTGAACCATATCTGGACATATTCGTCATTGTTTTCATCGACGACATCTTGGTCTACTCAAAGACGGAGGAGGAGCATGTCGAGCACCTGACCTTGGTTTTGAAGAAATTGAAGGAGCATGCCTTGTATGCCAAGTTTAGCAAGTGTGAATTCTGGCTTAAGGAGGTAGCCTTCTTGGGGCATGTGATCAGTGGAGCAGGATTAGCGGTGGATCCAGCGAAGGTGCGAGCCGTGAAGGAGTGGTCGCCCTTGAAGTCGGCGGCCGATGTACGAAGCTTTCTTGGACTTGCTGGGTACTACCGCAAGTTCGTGAAAGGATTCTCCAAGATCGCTCTTCCCCTTACCTCCTTGACGAAGAAGGGTGTGCCATTTGAGTGGACACCTCAATGTGAAGCGGCATTTCAAGAGCTGAAGGATAGGCTTACCTCCGCCCCCATCCTTGCACTTCCGTCGGGGAAGGAAGGATTCCAAGTTTACACGGACGCTTCATATCAAGGGATGGGAGCGGTATTGATGCAGCATGGGCACGTGATCGCATATGCTTCAAGGCAGTTAAAGAAACATGAAATCAATTACCCGGTTCATGATTGGAGTTGGGAGCAGTGGTGTTCGCTTTGAAGGTCTGGAGGCATTATTTATATGGCGTCCACTGCGAGATCTTTTCCGATCACAAAAACTTGAAGTATGTTCACACTCAGAAGGAGTTGAACCTGAGACAACGGTGGTGGTTGGAATTTCTATGCGACTATGAGTTCACCATGAACTACCACCCCGGGAAAGCGAACTCGGTAGCCGATGCCTTGAGTAGAAAAGCGCCAGGCTCTAGCCCAGAGTCTCAGATGATGAGTATGGAGTTGGCTCGGATGATCGAGGAGATGGAAATTACTCTAGTATTCAAGGCTCCTTCGGCCGAGTATGGGGAGTATTTGGCCAACATGAGCATAGTTTGTGATATCCGAGACCGGATTCGGGTGGAACAAGGAATGGATGCGGCCTTGGCCCCGGCAATCAAGGCAATTGAAGATGGGACCACCGATGAGTACACACTCAAAGACGGCCTTGTTTATTTTCGTGGCCGACTCTATATTCCCAAGGGCGGCAAAATTCGGGAGGATATCTTGAGAGAGGCACATTCCTCTCAATATTCAGTGCACCCGGGTATTGCTAAGATGTACGCCGGATTGCGAAAGACCTTGTGTTGGCCGGGAATGAAGAAGGATGTTCGCTATTATGTTACACATTGCGAAGCTTGCCAAAGAGTGAAGGCTGAATGCAGGAGTCCCGGTGGTTTGTTGCAGTCGCTGCCCATCCCCGAATGGAAGTTCGAGGATATCTCCATGGACTTTGTTCATGGGTTACCTCGTTCCCGCTCCGGGAATGATTCAGTGTGGGTTATTGTGGATCGACTAACAAAGGTGGCCCGGTTCATCCCAATGAAGAAGGAAGCACACGTGGATGTTTTGGTACGCCTTTTTGTGGAGCAATTTGTACGGTATCATGGTGTGCCCAAGACAATTGTTTCGGATCGGGATGGTCGGTTTACATCCAATGAGTGGAAGGCGGTACAGGCGTATTTGGGCTCACGCCTAACCTTTAGTATCGCATTTCATCCTCAGACGGACGGGCAGTCAGAGCGGACCATCAAAACACTGGAGGATTTATTGAGGTTATGTGTGTTGGACAGAGGAGAGCCATGGGAAAGGCTCTTGCCACTAGTGGAATTCTCCTATAATAATAGCCATCAGGCAAGCATCGGCATGGCGCCCCATGAAGCCCTTTACGGAAGAAGGTGCAGGACTCCCTTGTCTTGGGTGCAGGATGAAGATCCGAAGGCATTGGGAAATGAATACATAGATGATACTGATGCGGCGGTCAGATTGATACGGGATCGCATGTTGGAGGCTCAAAGTCGACAGGCGAAATATTACAATAAAAAGCACCGGAAGGTGGAGTTCCAAGTGGGCGAAAAAGTGTTCCTCAAGATTCGGCCGATGCATGGAGTGTCGCGGGTGCGTGGAGTGAAAAAGCTCAGCCCAAGGTATGTTGGGTCTTATACTATAATGGAAAGGATTGGCCCGTTGGCCTATCGGTTGGAGTTACCACCAGAACTAGAAAATCCCCACGACGTGTTCCATGTGTCGTCGCTTCAAAAAGCACTGTTGCGGCTCGACCAGTATATTCCCACTACTGATGGTGTAGTGGCGTCAGATAGGTCTGTGCGATTAGAGCCGGTGCGGATTGTTGACAGCGAGACAAGAACTTTGCGCCGCAAAAGTGTACCCTTGGTGAAGGTACTATGGTCGAATCATGGGAAAGAGGAGTACACGTGGGAGTCAATGGATTTGATGCAGCAACGCTACCCGGAGTTGTTTGCCCAAGGTAATCTTATTTAAAAACATATGATAAATTTCCTGTTAAGCTTTTCGTCACACAGCCTAAGCCTGATTTCGGGGACGAAATCTTTTATTTTGTTTATAGGATTTGTAACGTCCCGAATCGCTCTAGGCCCCTAGGGTGTGTGTTTTGAGTCAGGAGGGTTGACTCGAGTCCTGAGAAGTGCCGGGAATTGGACTGCACTTGTGGTGACATGGAGAAATCAGTGTAAAAAGACATGGGTAGCGACACGGGTAGCGACACGGGCGTGTCCCTACCCGTGTGCGTCGAGTTGAGCTCGACGAGCCGTGTCAAGATCGTCGAACTGTGTCGACACCAGGTGACACGGGTAGTGACACGGCCGTGTCCCTACCCGTGTGCGTCGAGATGGTCTCGACGAAGCGTGTCGAGATCGTCGAGATGCGTCGAGATAGTCGAGCGGGGGACACGGGTAGTGACACGGGCGTGTCCCTACCCGTGTGCGTCGAGCTGAGCTCGACGAGAAGTGTCGAGATGCAACCCGAGAAGTACACGGCCAATGACACGGCCAGGCACACGACCGTGTCATGTGAACACGGGTCGGGACACGGGCGTGTCCCTACCCGTGTCAAACATTGAACCGACATGGAAACCGCCACGGCCGTTTCGCGGAAGCGGGACACGGGTACGGACACGGTCGTGTCCCTACCCGTGTCATATTTTGTTTATAAGGGGCAGAGGAAACCCTAGCCGTTTTCACTATCATTTTACCCCCTATCTCCTGTGAGAACTCCTGGTGAGAGGAAAACCGCTGGAGCAAGTTCTACCGGAGGAGATTCGCCATCGCCGTGAAAGAGAAGATGCCGCCAAGGAGAACTACGCGATCCATGGCCGGAAATGGTGGTACCGCTGGAGCCAACGTGAGTTTCCTACCCTCTCCCTTGGTTCTAGATCTTAGACATTTAGGAGAGACATCGGTTCAAGAGAGCTTGATGGAGAGGAGAAGATTTCTAGGTTAGGCCATGTTAGAACTAGTGTTCTAGACTTTAGATCTCTTCAACCCTTCCCCTTTTCTTCAATATGACGATGGGTGGATGGTCTCGTGAGGAGTTTATGGCCTTTGAGGTTGAATAAGGGAGGAGAATATTTCTGGAAAATTTAGGAACGATCGCCTTGAGGAGGAAGACGAACCGATGCCGTTCATTTTCCTTTAAGATGCGCGCAGAATCTATATTCTGCGCGCAGCAATCTTCTAGGCCATTTTCCCGATGGATATGGCCAGATCTGGGCTTTTGGCTAAACACGAAAGTTGTAGCCCTCGGAAATACCTTTCCAACGAGTGGTTGTACGACTTCAGGTGATGTCTGTGGCCCCAGGAAAACCTAATCGAGTTTGCTGTCCGGCAATTCCTGTACACAAAAATTGTGTTTGTGCGCAGTGAACTTTGAAGCCGATTTCGAGTAAGTTATTGTCAGATCTGGATTGTGACCTGAATATGAAAGTTGTAGATCATGGAAATACCTTTCCAACGAGTGGTTACACGCCTCCACCGGATTCTTGTAACTTCAGGAATCTCCGGTTGAAATTGCTGACCAGACTATTCCTGCACTTAAAAATCTGGGTTTATAATATTTGGATTTGGATTCGGAGAAACTAATATTACAGGTAACCCTGAGGCTTGGATAAACTCTTATAAATAATCAATTCAGCTGCATAAATGATGAAGATTATTAATCGGATTCCATGTGATAGAATTGTAAGATAGTATACTTGAATGATTTGACTTGTTAGAAGTTAGTAGATTTTTATACATGTGCATCTTGATATATTGTGTTGAAATCACCTGATATGACATATAGAAGGATAACTCATGGCCATGTGAATGTTGAATAGTGGATTGAATTTGGTAGTCCAATACTTAGAGCGTCGCCTACCTATGGGTAGTATTGTGTAAGTTTGTAAGTGCGGTGTTGACCGCCACTTGTTCTGGTCGTGTTGAGGTAAGGTGTGGATGCATGGTTGGGCTGTGTCCTCGTGCTCACTCCGAGGCCCCTTCCATGGTATGATGAGGTTGTGAATTGCATGTGGTGTGAGTCGACACGCGGTGTCGTAATCCTGGGTTAAGGATAGTGTGGTAGGTCTACGGGCTCGCCAGTCGTCACACCGACGGGAGTTGGCAGTTAGACTTGGTCGGTTTGGGCTGTGTCCTCGGTGTTCACGTCCCGAGGCCCCTCCGACCATGTGAACGGTTGGGCTGTGTCCTCGTGCTTTCTTCCGAGGCCCCTTCCGGGTCACGCAAGGCCAGTTCGGGCTGTGTTCTTGGTGCACATCTACCCAAGACCCCGCTGGGCCATAGTACGCATGGGCTCCGCTGTTGTGTTCTTAGCGTTGAGGCGTACGGAGGCCTAGGTGAAGTAGTGTGATACCCGCCTAGTAGTAGAAGTGCCTGTTCTACTATCACCATCTGGCCACGGCGGCTGATGCCTGAGAGGTTAGCTACCTGCTCGAAAAGTGGGAACTATAGTCTGTGTCGACATAGCAATTGCATGGGTGTGCATGGGTGAGTCATTGCATAGCATTCATAGCATTTCATAACATTGCACAACAAGATCCTCATCGTATAAGTTTGTATGTGCACTCTTATACGATGAGTTACTTTTATGTAACCCGATCCTTAACTTATAAGTTTGTATGGGCATTCTTATAAGTTAAGTTACTTTCCTACCGTTACTTATACTTGCTAGTTTAGTGTAGCTCTTACGTAAATGCCGATTATGATACTGTTACTTATACTTGCTAGTTTAGTGTAGCTCTTACATAAATGCTGATTATGATACTGTTACTCTTACACTACTGCCACCTGCCTGTACTTCCTTTACTTGCATACTTGTTATATACTATACTCTTGTTCCTTTTCTCCGCCCGGTGCCGAGGAGTCGCCGGGGGAGCGGATGTGAAACCACTTAGTCGTTTCGACTAACGGTTGCTACGTCTTCCTTTTTAGGAGGTCACGCCGCAGGTGGAGTAGCCGCAGACTACGCAGCAGGACAGCCAGGCCAGGATGACAGGGCCTGAGGTGACGGTGCCGTCGATACCGTCAGTTTCTGATGTTAGTATTTGATACTCTGATGTAGCCCGTTTGGGCAATGTTTAGCTGTACTCTGATATATGGTAGAAGCATGTTTTAGCTTCTCATTATTTCATGTATTTGGACATTATAACTTAGTGTGGATTTGACTTCTGGTTGTTTATTTACTTGGTTGGGTTGGCATGTTATATTGATATTGTTGTAGCCGGCGGAATAGGCGTCTCGTGGTACAGGTTAGCCCGTGTGCTAATGCTACCGCAAGGCGGCTGTTCCGGGCATAAGACTCCCCCTTCGTGCCGTGTTTTGGGATCCGGGGAGGTGGGGTCTTACAGTTCTTAGAAAACAGCATACTAATTGTCTTGAAATTAATATGTATCAATCTCTTGTGCCATTGATCACAAAGAGATGCACTGCCAGCTGCCACTAGGCATACGGGGGTAGATGAATCTAAACTGAGAAAATCTAAGCAGAAGATATTTCTGCTCCTAATGCCTGATAATACCGTCTCAGAGGAGGTACGTGAAATTATCAGACATTTATCCTTGCAGAACTTAACGTCATAACCTTTGTCACATAACTGACTTACACTGATCAGGTTATGGTTTAACCCTTCAACATAAGCCACGTCGGTGATAGAGATTATACCGTTGGAAATCATACCGTAACCTCTGGTGACTCCTCGATCTGACCCTCCAAAGATGACTTTGGGTCCATTCTCGACTGGAGTGTAATCACGCAGCAGGCTTCTTGTCCCAGTCATATGCCGGGAGCATCCACTGTCCAAGTACCAGATCGGCGTTTTGGTGGCCTTTGGACATTCCTGCAAAACAAAATTAATTTCCCTTAGGAACCCAATCGAACTTGGGTCCTAGATTCTTGGTTAGCATACTCCCCCTCGGTTGGTTAACCCTATGAGTGGTCGGCCTCGCATTGCTAACATAGGGAGTCTCGAGATACCTTGGATTAAACCAACAATCCACGGCAAAGTGACCGACTTTGCCACAACACCAACAGTCGAATTTGTTGTGCCTCTTCCTAGGCTCCTGCCTTACCCTGGGAATCATGGGTACAGCCGGGGCCTTGGATCTGGAGGCGGAGGCCTCATAGTGATTGCAGTCACATGACTTCTTCACCTTCTGTTTCGTCAGTATAACAGGCTTGACTCTTGGTGCCTGCTTTCCATTATGGTCGCTAGAGAATTGACCATAATTTCCCATATGGATTTCCTCATAAGGTGCCTTGAGGGCACTCTCACCGAAGTTCCGGGGAAAGGTCCAACCATCATATCGGCTCTTTGGCTTTGCAACCGAGGGCCGGAAATGATGACCAAAGGTTGATTCAAAGTCATGTTGGTTGCAAGGAAAGCTAGGCTTTCTGAACGCAACAGGACTAAGCGGAGCCTTTCCCTTTTCATCAGCAGAGGCCTTCTTGGCGGCCTTATTCTTCCTCTGGTTCCTGTTTCTCCTGGATGAGGAACCAGATACCCCTACATGCCCCAAGCCAGCTCCTTTGGCATGAGCAGAGAAGGTATCAACTACTGGAAGAACAGTTTTTGGCATAGAGAAGCTCTTGACGATCTTCCTTTCTGCCGCAAGTTGTTCTTCCAACTTGTCGACTTCCTCCTGCTTAAGATCAAGGAGTTTAAGAGACTCTGAATGCTTTAAAGTCAGGTCAAGGTGCTCCTGTCGAAGAGAAATCAAACTGGTGACCTCTTCCCTTAGGGAGACACACTCACCCTTAAGGAATTTCACTTCCTTTTTCTCAGCCTTCAATCTCTTACGGCACTCCTCGAAAGTGTTGAGCAGAAGCTCATACTTCTCGAGGAGCTCCACTTCACGGGTCAAAAGGCTATCCTCAGGGTCATCATCCTGAGACTCAGGATCAGAGTCAGAGTCGGAGAGAGGGGTGTGAGCTTTTACCTTCCCAGTAAATGGGGGGCATTCTCCTTCTGAGTCGGAGCGACCCACCAGCCCGAAGTAGGCTTCCTCATCATCACTGGAGTCTGTGGAATCAGACTCACTCAGTGTCTTTGGCCTTTTGGCGATGTAGCTCCGCTCTTTCTTCTTGTCTCTAGAGGATTTGTGCTCCTCTCCTTTCCATTTTTATCTCTTGCCTTGATAGCAGTCGGCCACGACGTGTCCTGGCTTATTGCATCCAAAGCAAATAATGTCAGAGGAGCGATGTTTGTTCGGTTTAGAAGCATACCTGTCAGAAGAATAATTTTTCTTCTGATGCCTGGAGGAGGAGCCGTCTTTCTTTCTTTGATTCCTCATCTTGAGGAACTTCTTGAACTCTCGGGTGATGAGGGAGAAATCCTCCTCCGACAGCTCTGAGCTGGAGGAGCATGGCTCGGAGTCCTCCTCCTCATCCTTTTTCCTGGCACGGTATGAAACCGCACCCTTGCCTTTTCTGGAGTGACTGGATTTTAGAGCCACAGTCTTTTCTTTGGCTGCAGCCTTCTCTGCTTCTTCTTCTGCTTTCCTGGTGTTCAGTTGAAGCTCATAGGACATCAGCTTCCCAAACAAAATTTGCGGGTTTGTTTCAGCTAGTCTGCCAAACTCTCGAATGGCGCAGATCTTTGTGTCTCATTCCTTAGTAAGGGACCTAAGGAATTTATCATTGAGTTCACCATTAGTGAACACTCTTCCGTATCCTTTGAGAGAATTGACAATCTTGAGGAAGTTCTCGAAGGTGACTCCGATCTCTTCCTTAGGCCCTTGTCTGAAGGCCTCATATTTCTGGTTCAGGAGGGATCTACGATCATCCCTCACTTCATCAGTGCCCTCCATTAGGATGATCAGGCAATGCCAGATCTCCTTTGCTGTCCTGCAGTTGCAGAAGTTCTGCATCATTGAGTCATCAACCGCGCTGACCAGAATGTTCTGCGCCTTCTTGTCAAGTCCCACTAGCACCATCTCGTCCTTGTCCATTTCAGAAAGTTTCTTCGGCACTTTCTTGGTCGGATCAATGGTGGAGACCTTAGTGGGGACATAAGGTCCCTCCTCCATGATCATAAAGATTCGAGGGTCAACTGCTTCCATGTAGAACCGGATCCTTTCCTTTCAGATAGGAAAGTTGATCCTGGTGCACACTGGGATCTTGCCTGTGTACTTGAGCCCGTCCATGGTAGATGTTTTCCTTCTTCTTGACACTAGCGGCAGGATTCTACTCAAGGTGTTAACCTTTTTGATGAGGAACCTCGCTCTGATACCACTTGAAAGTCCACCTAGTGTCAACTATCTTCACCTATGGTGGGGGGAATAGGTGACGTGCAGCATTTTTGCGGAATTTAAATTGTACCTGCACACGAAAATAAAACAACACAGCACAAAAGAGTACACAAGCTATTTATAGTGGTTCCCCGATTTGGGTACATCCACTTTCCCCCTTCGACCTATCTCCCAACAAGGGATGACTCGGTCACTTCTCCAACAGGATTGAAATCTAATCCTTGCACTATCGGAAGGAACCCTTCCACACGTAGGAGTCAACACTCCCACAACACGGGTTGCACCCAACCCTTACAACTAGGAACCAACGTTCCTTTACAACAAAAGTAAAACTAGAATGTACAAGAGATACAAACTACGTTTGGAGACTAAGGTGTCCCTCTTCGTTGACGATGTGTTTTTGAAGTCCACGAAGAGTCCACAACCCTAGATCTCTCTTGGAGAGAATCTCCCCGGAACCGGCGGCGGCAAGATGGGCGGCGGCTAGGTTCACGGGATCGGCGGCAACAATGATGTGCGGCTGCTGTACTTTGGAGATCCAAACTTCGTAGCGAAGCTACCTAGGTCTACCAACGGTCACACTAGGATCAATCGTCTCGATTGATTCGGATGGGGAAGATTTTCCCGATCAACAAATCAAGAGACAAGAGATCTCTGGTTAGACACGTGAGACTCTAAGCTTGGCTAAGCTTCTGTCGCCGGAAGATCAGGAAGAATCGCGATCAAAAGCGGCGACCAACTAGCGCGAGCGGCGACGGCGGCGGCGGAGCAGTTTCGCGATTTTAGGTCAAGATCGTCGCTCGGCTTCTTTCTGTGTGTCTTTACTGTTCAGAAATACCCGTATATATATACACAAGTAAACACCTTAATGACCGTTGTGGGTCCCACAAGAAGAAACCCAAAATCCGGTTCAAACTAGTGCCAGCGGCAGAATTCGGTCCAGCTTTTTCCCGAAAATTGCACAAGTAGAAATCGGCGAGAATCACCTGTGATTCTCGTCGAATCGTCGAGAATCAAGGGTGATTCTCGACGATTCGTCGAGAATCACAAAGTGATTCTCGTCGAATTTGACTTGATTGCACTCTGATATAGCCGGCGAGAATCAGCCAGTGATTCTCGACGATTCGGCGAGAATCACTAGTGATTCTCGCCGAATCGGCGAGAATCACTTGGTGAATCTCGTCGATTCTTACTTAGATGATTTTTCGTCTTACGCCTCTGAGCTGCTCTTTGACTCATCCTTGCTCCTTGTCTGCTCTTGCATAAACACAGCTCTGTACTTGAAAGTAAGTGCACTCCAATAGAGAGAGTACACGTAGGCCAACACACTGATCTGCTCAACGAGGGATTACGTCGTGCAGACCCGTGTATATTGACCTACTGCACCCTGACATTGGTGTGCACTTAGCGTGGAATAACTGCAAGCACAACTTGAAATATTTTGTCAAAAACATTGTCTATTTACCTTAGCTTGTTCAGGGGCTTCTTCAAATCAGGTACGTTGTGGATACAATACCCAACAAAATGAACAGGTCAATCAGATGGCAAAGCATGGTCCCTGGGTGGGGGGTACCATCACGGACCTATTCCACCCTTATATCAAATAGGGAGAATTGATGGAGGTGGATCAACACCACTCAGGGATGGACCCTTTAACAACGTTCCTTTCCAAAGGGGAGTATACGGAGAGGATGGACAAAAAAAGTTCAAGTACAAGTCAGCGTTCTATCTCATCCGCGATGGGCAGTTGTATAGAAAGAGCCTCTCGGGGATGTTTGCACATTGCGTGGCCGAGAGGAAGGTCCAGAGAATCTTGTAGGAGGTCCACTCCTGGGAGTGTGGGAGTTACTCTGGGAGTCGGAGCCTGGAAGGAAGGATTGTTAGTCAAGGGTATTTTTAGCCTACCTTGGGCCACAATGCTGCAGAGTTCATGAAAAAGTGCCATAAATGCCAGTTATTTGTCCCCCCCCCCTAACTACAACAAGCCTAGCGGCTTAGGAGTATCATGTCTCCTCATCACTTCGCCATCTGGGGAATGGACTTAGTAAGGTCTTTCCCCCAGGCTAGCGGGAAGAGGAGGTTCTTGCTTGTCATGATAGATTATTTTTCTAAGTGGTTGGAGGTGAAGGCGCTAGCCAAGGTGAGCTCCCAGGTTATTAGAAATTTTGTGTGGGGGGAGATCATTTGCTGGCACGGATTACCACAGACCATCGTCACGGATAATGGGCCTCAATTTGCTAGTGTAGAATTCATCAGTTTTTGTTTCCAGCTCGAGATTGATCTCAAGTTCACGTCAGTCTATCACCCCATTAGCAACGGGCAGGTGGAGGCAGAGAATAAGATCATTGTGAACCTACTAAAGATGAGAGTTGAAAACTTGAAGGGGATCTGGGTGGAGCAGCTTCCGTCAGTCCTCTGGGCTCTAAGGACCACCCCCAACACGGCCACAGGGGAGACCCCCTTCAATCTCTCCCTTGGATGTGAGGTAGTTCTCCCAATAAAGTTCGAGGTTCGGTCACCTCAGGTGGTCGAGGTGGAGGAAGGCAGGGAAGAATGGCAGGCTAAAAATGAGGAGGAGCTACGGCTCTCCCTTGACATGGTGGAGGAGCTGCGCGATCTCTCCGCCATCTGACAGGAAGAAGTGAAAAGAAGAATGGCTAAGTACTTAGACAAGCACGTCAGGGTCAAGCAGTTCGTGGAAGGGGACTTGGCCCTAAAAAAGGTGGATGCAGTGGGAAGATCAGCTGTCATGGGGAAACTCAACCCCAACTTGGAGGGTCCGTACATTGTGAAAGAAACATTAAAGTCCGGAGGGTATCACCTCCAGAATGTGGAGGGCGAGACCCTGAGTCACACCTGGAGCGGTGATGACTTGAAGTGTTTTTACCCTTTGAGCTATATAAGTGATGTACTCTTTCTAATAAAGCTCCTCAATTTTCCGATTGTCTTCAACAATGATTCATATGAGCGGGTGAAGAGTTCACTTAGCAGACACCGAGCAGATCCCGCTGTCAGGCTCTCCCCTAGCTGGCAGGGCTGGATGACACTCGCGAGAGTCTATCCAGACCCCAAGCAGATCCCGCTATCAGGCTCTCACTAGCTGGTAGGGTTGGATGTCACTCGAGAGAATCTACCTAGTCCACGAGCAGATCCCGCTGCCACGCTCTCATCTAGCTGGCAGGGTTGGATGTCACTCGAGAGAGTCTACCCAGACCCCGAGAAGATCCCGCTGTCAGGCTCTCACCTAGCTGGCAGGGCTGAATGTCACTCAAGAGATTCTACGCACACCCCGAGTAGATCCCGCTATCAGGCTCTCACCAAGATGGCAGGGCTGGATGTCACTCGAGAGAGTGTACCCAGACCCCGAGTAGATCCAGTTGTCAGGCTCTCACCTAGTTGGCAATGATGGATGTCACTCGAGAGAGTCTACCCAGACACCGAACAGATCCCCCTGTCAGGCTCTCACCTAACTGGCAGGGCTGGATGTCACTCTAGAGAGTCTACCAAGACCCCGAGCAGATCCCACTGTCAGACTCTCACCTAGCTGGTAGGGCTGGATGTCACTCGAGAGAGTTTACCCAGACCCCGAGCAGATCTCGCTGTCATGCTCCCACCTAGCTAGAAGGGCTGGATATCACTCGAGAGAGTCTACCCAGACCCCGATCAGATCCCGTTGTTAAGCTCCCACCTAGCTGGTAGGGCTGGATGTCACTCGAGAGAGTCTACCCAGACCCCAAGCAGATCCAGTTGTCAGGCTCCGACCTAGCTGACAGGGCTGGATGTCACTTGCGAGAGTCTACCCAGACACCGAGTAGATCCCGATGTCAGGCTCCCACCTAGTTGACAGGGCTGGATGTCACTCGGGAGAGTCTTACCCTCTATAGATGTTACTTGAGGAGTTTGGCCATTTTTCTAAAAAAAGGGAGAGAAGAATCCTCCAAGGCGAGTCAGTACTAGTGGGCTCAGCTCGTCAAAGGGGCAGCGAGTCGAGTCCTCGGCATCCATAGAGAGAGGGCAAGATCCGGCGGTGCATTCCACCCCGTTCAAGTTTTACTTGTGAAATTTTTAACAGTCTTAGTTTGATATTAGCGAGAAAGAAGGCAACTCGCGAGCGAGCTGGGTAATGGCGAAGCCCAGCGTGGCGAGTGGTCCCCCTCCGGATGTAACACCCCAGATTTTGCAAGAGGTTCAGCCTGCAGTTCTGAAAATTTTTGGGTTTCTGGCAGGAGGCACACGGCCTGCGACACGGGCGTGTCGCAGGGCGTGTCGAGGCCGTGTCGACACTCGGCCCAAGTGTCGACACTTTCGCTCGACAAAGTGTCGAGAGGGGGGCACACGGCCTGCGACACGGGCGTGTCGCAGGGCGTGTCGAGGCCGTGTCGACACTCGGCCCAAGTGTCGACACTCTCGCTCGACAATGTGTCGAGACTTGGGCACACGGCCTGTGACACGGGCGTGTCACAGGGCGTGTCCCGCTTGGTCGACGATCTTCGCTCGACGTTTTTTCCGCGGTGTCGACACAAAGCCTGTCGACGGGTGTCGAGACTTGGCACACGGCTTGGGACACGGGCGTGTCCCAGGCCGTGTCACCTCTCGGGTTGGTTTTGGGGCCGTGTCGTTGGAGGCACACAGCAGGCCACACGGCCGTGTCACTGGGGACACGGGCGTGTCGGATTGAACACGGGCGTGTCGAATGCCCGTGTCTGATTCCAGGCGCGTCGATTTGAGACGGCGAATGAGGCACACGGCCCTGGACACGGGCGTGTGCCAGGCCGTGTTCGGCCCAGATCTTCTGTTTTCCAGGCGAATCGCGGCCTTTCTTTTTCTGGTTTTAGGATCTAACGGTTCAGGTCATCTCCTGGGGAGTTAAGACCGAATTCAGGGTTGGAAACCCTCATCGTTTTCCAAGTTTTCTCTTTCTAAGATCTTGAGAAAAGCTAGAGCAAGGAGGAAGAAGAAGAAGGTTTTGGGCTGTAGGAAGGGTTTCGGAGCTCCAAATCGCGAACCGAGTCCGGATCCGTGAAGCTTAGACCGCTGCGAAGATTTCCAACCGGCCATTTTTGCCATGGCAAGGAAGAGGAGTCGGAAGGTAACGACATCTCTCCTCTTGGTCTTTAGGATGCACGTTTTTAGCATCGTTTTCTTCTAGATTTTGGGCGCCAAACTCTCAAATGAGAGGGGCTTTGGTTTGCCAAGGTTCAAGAGGAACCTCCGGGTTGATTGAGTCCGTCCCCGGCATATTTTGCATTAGAGATCCGCTTCGCTAGTGGATTAGGCATAGTGGGTGAAGCCGTGGTCGCGACCGTTAGTCCGGCCCGATGATGTTGCATACGAACTTAGGGATTCGTAGAGATTTCCGTTGCGGCAAGATGTCGTTTGTGTTGTGGTGGTGATTGTCCCGTTTGCTTGAAAAGGTACGTGTAGTCGAACCCGGACAAGGTTAGCTCCTCGTGGCGGTAGATGGTTTCCTTGAGGGACAAGGTTAGCTCCGTATGAGAATGGAGATGGTTTCCTTGGTGGACAAGGTTAGCTCCGCACGAGTTGGAGATGTTTTCCTTGGTGCGCGGGAACGCTGCGGTACAAAGAGGGATTGCGATGTATTTAGTCTTGGTTTGTGTTGTGCCAAGGTGTGGCTATGTCTCCGTGGTCGGCTGGCTATCCCGTGACATGTGCGTCATGTGTGGAGAGTGTCCCGGCGAGACTAGTCCCCTTTTGTGTGACTGACGAGAATGCCAAGCTTGGGGCAAGCCCGGGAAAAGAGGCCATGAGCGGGTGGGGTCCAGCAAGGCTTCTTAGAATCGGTCAGTCTGTGGTTGTTGGAATCCTGACATGAGACGTCAGAGCTTGCAGGCAAGCCCGGGGCTAAGCCCACGAGCGGGTGGGGCCTTGGCAAGAATTCCATGTGGCGGCCTGTGCGCCGTGTGAGGGGGTTGTGTCTCCCTCAATGTTTGCGGCTTTATGCCAATTGGGGAAATGTGAGTACCCAAATGATGTGATGTTGTGCTAGATGCATACGCTGTAGGGTACCTTGGGTGAAGCCCGGGTGTTGCATTCATGTTGCATAGTAGGCCCTTTCTTTATATGCTCAACCAATAGAGAACATGTTTGATGATTGAGACATCCAAGCCTGTTTTATTGCCTTTCCATTTATAGATGTTTATTTGCATATGAAGTGCTGACTTGCAGGTTGGAGGGTTCCCCGGGGTCCGTTAGGGGCGGCCGGGAGGAGATGTGTTGTTACACAGTTTGAGGTCAGCCTTTGCTGACCCACGTTACTAATAATTTTTACAGGGCAAGGATCGCACGCAGGAGCTAGCACGCCGGCCAAAAAGGCCTAAGCCCATGAAGTGTTTTTCCCTCTTGTAGCACTACATTTATGATGATGTATGTTTGAGACTCTTTTGTCCAGCTTGCAGGCCGAGGTAGACTAGGAGTGCTATGCACATTCATGTTTGTTGTACTATTTACTTTTGGACTTTTGTGGAAGGCCTTCAGGCCTTAGTTGTAACTCCTTTGGTTAGTGGATAACTTCTAGTTGTGCTTGGTTTTCCGCTGTGTTGTGCAAGTGTTTTGAGTTTGGGTAGCTATATCAACTTATAATACTAAAGCTGTGGCGTTCGTATGTTGTGGGGCCCCGGCCGGACCCATATTATACGTCCACTACAGGGGAGGTGTTACACCGGATTCCCTAAGGACGGCGAGCTCTCTGGGTCTACTCACGGGTATGAATCATAACTCATGCATTGTAACATCGAGCTCTATCTTGGCGAGGTCACCTGAGGAGGAGAGCTCGAAGGCGTATATGTGGCAGCAAGTAAGAGAGTTCAATAAAAAGAAGACAGAAAAATCCATTTTTCATTAAAGTATAATTTTGTTACACAAGAAGGAGCTCGCCTCGACGAGGTTACAAACAAGGGGAAGAGTTACAGAGGAAAAATAAAAAGGGGTGTGGGTCAGCTCTCGCTTCCACCCCCCCCCCCCCAAACTAGCGGTCTTCGCCCTCTCCTCCAGATAGATGACCATCCTTGTAGTCCTTCCTAAAAAGCAGGTCGAAGCTGTCCTCCTTCTCGCTGGGCGGCGTGGACGGAAACAGGCTTGGCATAAGGTCTTGGTCCGTGATCTCCTCATAGCCCTCCACCAGCACCCTCGTGTTTTTCATGATTTGCAGGGTGCATTTGGTGAACTCGAACGAGTTGACCCGTAGCTGCTCGGCAACCTCGGCCTCGCCGAAGATTCTCGGCCTCTTATACGAAAGGGAGGGGTTGCTACCACCCGGTGGAAGGAATCATCCGCCTGGCGGATGATCTCACTATTAAGACCTTTGATCTGGTCCTTCAGCTTCCCATTGTCCACCTCCAGCCTGGCAACACGAGCCTCCAGCTCGGCGGCACGAGCATGCAGCTGGTTGTTTTATTCTTCAAGCCTGATGGTGCAAGCCCGCAGCTTTCCAGTGGCCTTGTCATCCTGTAAAACATAAGGGTAAGCAAACCTATTACAGAAAAGGCAGGAAATCCTAAGTAAAAAAGAGAGAAGCAACTGGTACTCACCAACCCGTCGGCTGTCTTGGCGAGTAGGTCCTCGATAATGCAGCGGGAAGATCGGCTGTCATGGGGAAACTCAACCCCAACTGGGAGGGTCCGTACATTGTGAAAGCATCATTAAAGTTAGGAGGGTATCGCCTCCGAAATGTGGAGGGCGAGACCCTAAGTCACACCTAGAGCGGTGATGACTTGAAGCATTTTTACCCTTGAGCTATATAAGTGATGTACTCTTTCTAATAAAGCTCCTCAATTTTTCTGATTGTCTTCAACAATGATTCATATGAGCGGGTGAAGAGTTCACATAGCAGACACCGAGTAGATCACGTTGTTAGGCTCTCACCTAGCTGGTAGGGTTGGATGACACTCGCAAGAGTCTACCCAGACCCCGAGCAGATCCCGCTATCAGGCTTTCACCTAGCTGGCAGGGCTGGATGTCACTCGAGAGAGTCCACCCAGACCACGAGCAGATCCCGATGCCATGCTCTCACCTAGCTCGCAGGGTTGGATGTCACTCGAGAGAGTCTACCCAGACCCCGAGCAGATCCCGCTGTCAGGCTCTCACCTAGTTGGCAGGGCTGAATGTCACTCGAGAGAGTCTATGCAGACCCCGAGTAGATCCCGCTATCAGGCTCTTACCTAGATGGCAGGGCTGGATGTCACTCGAGAGAGTCTACCCAGACACCGAGCAGATCCTGTTGTCAGGCTCTCACCTAGTTGGCAGTGATGGATGTCACTCGAGAGAGTCTACCTAGATCCCGAACAGATCCCGCTGTCAGGCTCTAACCTAGCTGGCAGGGCTGGATGTCACTTTAGAGAGTCTACCAAGACCCCGAGCAGATCCCGCTATCAGACTCTCACCTAGCTAGTAGGGCTGGATGTCACTCGAGAGAGTCTACCCAGACCCCGAGCAGATCTCACTATCATGGTCCCACCTAGTTTGAAGGGCTGGATATCACTCGAGAGAGTTTACCCAGACCCCAAGCAGATCCCGCTGTTAGGCTCCCACCTAGCTGGTAGGGCTGGATGTCACTCGAGAAAGTCTACCCAGACCCCAAGCAGATCTCGCTGCCAGGCTCCCACCTAGCTGGCAGGGCTGGATATCACTCGAGAGAGTCTACCCAGACACTGAGTAGATCCCGATGTCAGGCTCCCACCAAGCTAACAAGGCTGGATGTCACTCGGGAGAGTCCTACCCTCTCCAGATGTTACTTGAGCAGTTTGGCCTATTTTCTAAAAATAGGGGGAGAAGAATCCTCCAAGGCGAGCCGGGACTCGTGGGCTCAGCTCAGCAAAGGGGCAGCGAGCCGAGTCCTCGGCATCCATAGAAGAGTGTAATCTCCGGCGGTGCATACCACCCCGTTCAAATTTTACTTGTGAAATTTTTAACAATCTTAGTTTGATATTAGCGAGAAAGAAGGCAACTCGCAAGCGAGCTGGGTGATGGCGAAGCCCAGCGTGGTGAGTGGTACCCCTCCGGATTCCCTAATGATGGCGAGCTCTCAAGGTCTACTCATGGGTATGAATCATAACTCATGCATTCTAACATCGAGCTCTATCTTAGCGAGGTCACCTGAGGAGGAGAGCTGGAAGGCGTATACGTCGCAGTAAGTAAGAGAATTCAATAAAAAGAAGACAGAAAAATCTATTTTTCATTAAAGTATAATTTTGTTACACAAGAAGGAGCTCGCCTCAGCGAGGTTACAAACAGGGGGGAAGAGTTACAGAGGAAAATGAAAAATGGGTGTGGGTCAACTCTCGCTTCCCCCCCCCCCCAAACTGGCGGTCTTCGCCCTCACCTCCGGATAGATGACCATCCTTGTAGTCCTTCCCAAAAAGCAGGTCGAAGATGTCCTCCTTCTCGCTGGGCGGCGTGTACGGAAACAGGCTTGGCATAATGTGTCGGGCCGTGATCTCCTCGTAGCCCTCCACCAGCACCCCCGTGTCTTTCATGATTTTCTAGGTGCATTTGGTGAACTCGAATGAGTTGACCCGTAGCTGCTCGGCAACCTCGACCTCGTCGAATATCCTTGGTCTTTTGTACGGAAGGGAGGGGTTGCTACAACCTGGGGGAAGGAAGGCGTCCGCCTGGTGGATGATCTAACTGTTGAGACCTTTGATCTGGTCCTTCAGCTTCCCGTTGTCCACCTCCAGCCCAGCAACACAAGCCTCCAGCTCGGCGGTGCGAGCACGCAGCTGGTTGTTTTATTCTTCAAGCCCGGTGGTGCAAGCCCGCAGCTTTCCAGGGTCCTTATCATCCTGAAAAACATAAGGGTAAGCAAACCTATTACAGAAAAGGCTGGAAATCCTAAGTAAAAAAGAGAGAAGCAACTGGTACTCATCAACCCGTCGGCTGCCTTGGCGAGTAGGTCCTCAGCAATGCCGAGCTGTCTCGCCAGATCGACGGCCTTATCCTGGACGACGTCGAGCTTCTGCTCGGACTTTTGCATGAGGTGGCTGAGGTTGAAGTCGCGGGGAACCAACATGTGGTGAAGCTTCAGGGCCCGCATGTGGGCTTGCAAGCCCTCATGGCCGAGTTGACACAGGGTCATGCCCTTGTAGGCCTCAGCATCCTCGCGCCTGTAGAGGCCGAAGCCAAGCACATACGCATGACCGATGGGGAGTTAGCAATCTGTCCAGGAGGGTTGGAGGGCGGAAACAGGGATCCAGTGGGCCTGCTCATTCCATTGTACCATCGGCTTACCGGCAGAATCCTTCCACCTTCCCTCGAATCCGAAGAGGGGGTGGCTCTTCGGCAGGCCCGGCTTGTGGGCCATGGTCTTCTTAGCAGCTAAGGGAGCGGAGGACTCGCCACCCCACCCCCTTTCCTTTTCCTGATGTCACTTTTAGCAAGCTCTTTGGTGATCCATCCGGGGTGGTCTCGGGCGAGCTCATGTACTTCCATTTTTGTTGTTGCTGTTGTTGTCCCTCCTTGGAGACCACCACCGCATTCCACATCTTCTTTTGGGGTGGGGGCGTCGAGGAGAGCTAGACCCCGCCGGGTCAGGTCGCCCCTTGTTGGAAGAGGGCTTCAATGTCACCAGATCATCTCGGCAAGCTACTTCGGTTGCCCTCTCGCGTGCGAGCGGGTCAGGGTGGAGTCCTGAATCCGTAAAGGGCGGATTCACGGGAATCAAGGGCTCCCCTGCATGAAAAAAACTTGGTTAGAAAATCTGATTGATTTGGCGAGTTAGGCAAGAATAAAAAGTGAGAGGAATACCTTCACCGGGAAGGACGGGGAGGAGGGAGTCAATGCCCCTTCGGAGGAAGGCAAACTCAAAATCTTTGCGTAGAAAAACATTTATGGAGCTCAGCGTCATTGTCGGATACAGCAAGAGGATGGTACACCTCCTCGCCCTTTTGCAGGGGCGAGTAGGGTACGTTGCCAAGATCGCCTTTGATGAAGACGATCTTGGTCATCCAATTGTGGTGCATGTTCGCGATCTCGCGAACCTTGATGAATGAGCCCGCGAAGTAGGCGACGCCATCTGGCGTCTCCTTGTAGGTGAAGAGCTTCCTGAAGATGGTTAGGTTTAACTCTATCCACTCTTTGTGGAGGAAGATTGCGAACGCGACCATCATGGTGATGGCGTTTGAGTTCAGCTATGCGGGCACCGCTCCATAGTACTTGAGAATCTGGCGGACCTCCGGCCAGAGGGGTAGGTGCAACCCCACCTCAAAATGCGAGATGGGGAAGGCGAGCTCATCAGGGTAGAAGATATTGATGGACTCGCCTGCTCTGGGCCGGCGTGCCTTAAAACCATGGGGTACGTAGTCGGTTACAAACTCCGCGAGTTCCCCCTCGGTAGTGTTCCCCTAAAAAAAACAGAAATCGGTAGAATGTCGGGCATATTTTGAGCCGTCGTCAGCATCAAGGTTTGTCTTTCCCATGCTCACATGGTGATTAAAGTTCGAGTACAGGTAGAAGGGGTAGCAAGAAGAGGAGCTACGAAAGCAATAAAGTCCATGGACCGGGGTTGGTGAGGGGGCCTATTTATAGAAAAAGGAATCCAAGGCCGAGCAGACCGATCAGTCCAACTCCCCTGACCCAGCTCGCCAACCCCAGCTCGCCGACTTCTGAGTCTTGTTCCATCGCAGGCCGAGATGAACCTAAAGGGCGATATGTTATTCAAATAGCAAACATTTAAATCTAAAAATATTCCAAGTTATTACAGTCCGGGGGAGAATACAGTTCAAAGAAATCAAATGCATAAGAAGAAGAGAAAGGGAAAAATTCAATATGCGCGAGCTGAGCAGGGCCGGAGGCGAGCACTGGTAGGCTCAGTAATGGAGTCGTTTCTATCTTCCTCAGACTTGCATCTCCTTCCCCACAGGCCGCCACGAGTTGTGAAGCTCGCGGATCCGCCCCATGTTCCTGTGGATGTTCTGGAGGTTCTCATTCATCTCATCCAAAAGCGGAGAAGGAGACAACACCTCGCTTGCCGGGTTGACCATCACCTTGTCAACGAGCCGCACGTAGTCATACTGCAATGCCTCATTGTCCTCCTGAAACTTGCGCAGCCCGCGCACCAGCTTCTTGAAGATCCTATTCCCCCGCCTCGTCAGCTCACCATTCTCCACTTGGAGCCCAGGAAGGAGTCTAGCGAGTTTGGAGAAGGGACGGGTGAGTAGCAGTCGGATCCGAAGATTCACCAGCCTCAGACTGACTGGGAAGAGCTATAAAGGCATTCGATTAAATATCAGCATGAAATGTGAGTACCCTGGGAAAATCACGAGAGATAAAATTGGTGGGAGTCAAAACTTGTCTGGCGAGCTCGGCGCCCCCAGAAAAGTGCGTGGTGAGGGAAGGCTCGGGTTCTTTCCACGGCTCGGGTGTTGTGTCTTTGGTGGGAGGAGGTAGAAGCCCGGCACGGGGATGCCTTCAGCACCTCCCCTTCCCTCCCCCCCCCCCCCCCCCCCCCGCTGTTCCAGTAGGAAGTTGCTATTGGGAGGGGGTACGAGCAGGCGAATTTGGCCTCTGTGAGTCCAACCCCAGGGTCTCAAATGGGGGTGACGGGTCTCGGGGGCGATTTTCTGTAGTCTTAAGTTGTGAGTCGCCGGGGGGTCTTGACACTCAGCGTGGAGGCCTCGTCGTCATCCCGTTGGCTGTTCGGGTCGACGGAAAGATAGACGATGTCTTCACCCTTCATCTCAGTGGCGGGCAGAGTAGAGGAGTCGGCCCCGTGCTACAGGGTGGATTTTAAATCATTAAAGATGGATTCAGCCGCCTAGGGGAATTGTTTTGCCCTCTTGGCGGGATTGGATTCTGCCAGACCGCTTGACAGAACTTTAAAGGAAACGTCGGTCAAGCTGGTGACGCGGGTAGAGGCAGCCTTGCGGGCTCTGGCAAGCCTCTCTTGGATCTCTTTGGGGATAGGCATCTCTGCAAGGTTAGAGCAAATGGAATGGCAAAGGTCACCCGGGTATATTGGCATATATATATAGCCCCAGGTGGACCCCACCCAAAGATTCCCTCTGACTCCTGCCGTACTCATCGAATCCTGTGGGGTTTGATGATTCTTTTCCTAGCTTGTTCTAACCTCGCAAATAGAGGGGATTATGTACAACCCCGTATCCGGCGAGTGGGATCAGTAGGAGCCAGACCAGCCGGACCAAGCAGTCTAAGTCCCGGGCGAACACCCAAGGGGGCTAGAGCTTGGCAGCCCCTGACTCGCTCGGGCGAGGTAGAATCATTGGGGGAGAGTAGAGCTGGAGGACTCGCACTTGCCCAAGGGAGATCAATAAGAGGCAGGCGGGTATGGCCAGCCGGTCCCGTACTCGCCAAGGTCCAAGCAGAGGCGGCGAGTTCCAGCTTCATCTAGCACTTGCCACCCCAGGCGAGTTGAGGCTTCAGAGGGCCACTCGCACAGTTCTGTGATGTTTTTTTTACCATTTTCACTCGCTGGTCTGTCCATAGCCTTCTAGAACAACGAAGTTATGCTGTTGGCAGGCCAATCTAGACAACACATAGTCATTTGGAACAGCGGAGATTGGCTATTTGCAGACTGTTTTCAGAAAATCTATAAATAGGACCCAAGGGGTACCTCAGAAGTCATGCCTACTTGTCCCCCAATCATCTTGCGCTTTTTGAGGTATCCTTAGCTCGGTATCTAGCTAAGGAGGGGAAGCACTCTGAGATCTTCCGGTTGTGTGGTGGGACCTCCACGCCGAGCTCTTGGGTCAGTTACTTGTTCTTTTCCTTAGTCGTTTGGCTTGCGAGAGAGAAGTAAGTGTGCGATCACCCCTTCCCAAAGGGTGAACTCCACAGAGACAGAGTTTTTAGTTTCAATAGTAAGAATGAAGAGACTGAATTGCTACAAACACGTGAATCATTAACACCGGTAAAAACGGTTATGAGTCGGTGGCCATAATGTCCAACACGAACTAACAGACCCAAACATCTCGAGAAGGCACTACGGTGGTGGCACAATGTCCAACACAACCCAACAGTCCAAACATCTCAAAAAAGGCACTATGGTGGTGGACACAATGTCCAACACAACCCAACAGTCCAAACCACTCAAAACGCCAATATGGTGGTGGCCATAATGTCCAACACAACCCAACATTCCATGAGAAAACACCAAAAACCACCAAGTATAATGATTCACTAGCCGGCAATAGATTGGTGGTCCTTTAACCACTGTCAATCATGGGCCACACCTAAACATCCATAAACACTGACAAAACCCGAACCAAAATGCAGGATTTCTCAAATGACAAGCAGGAAGAAAATCCCAAAATACACCCTAAGGCCCATACTCGACAAATTGGTTCAATTTGGCGAGAAAATACTAAGTCCATACTGATTCGTCGAGTATACTAGACAAATGCAGTAGATACTTGACGAATTAAACTTCGCAAAATTTCACTAACTTAACGATGCTCGACGATTCTGCTAACATAACCTTGATACTTGACGAATCGACGAAATTTACCCAAGTTCACGGGAAATTAGACGAGTATACTCGACGAATCTGAAGTTCATTCAAGGCTCTCAATGCCAAAGCAGTCTCACACAACGCCTGGACTTAACTCAACGAAATTTACTTCACTCGAGGCCTAGCTGAGTTCACTCAGCGCACTCAACGCAAAAGGCAGAAACACTCAAAGCACTCAACGCCATTTGGTTCACTCAACGCACTTGTAGCCAAAATGACAATACTCGATGAATTCGTCGAGTTTCACGATGAATTATACCTAGCCTCCCCGACACTCGACGCTCTCGATGCCAAAACCATATCACTCAACGCCAAGCTTATAACTCGACGAACTCAATGCCTAAAACTCAACTAATGCAGAATCACTCAATGACGAGACTGATACTCGGCGAATTCATCAAGATTACTCGACGAATCTGACTGAGACTCACAGATCACTCGACGCTCTCGATGCCAAGTCACATTCACTCAACGTCAGGACTGATACTTGATGAATTCCTCGAGAATACTCGAAGAATTTGTGTTAGTCCAAAACTCATATTTTATGAATTCTACTCACTGGCATATACGACGAGTTTATCTTAGACTAACTATCATATACGACGAATCCTACTTACATTAGCTGTCATATAATCGACGGATTAAACTTATGTTAACTGTTAAATATGGCGGATTAAACTTAATCGGAAATCCTACACTACACAGCAGATCAAGCTTGGTTGAACCCTACACTACTCCTAAGAGAAAGGAGGGAAGAAAAGCTACAGTAAACACACAAAAAAAAGATATGGCAAGGTGAGGAAATCACCACTTGCCTCTAACCGCCCAAAAAACGGCCACAAAAGCGCTCCTCCTTAAGGATTTGGCCACAAGAACACCTAGGGAACGATTCCTAAAACTTTTTGGGGTAAATGAGGGTCAAAATTGAATAACCTAATGCCCAACAATTCAAGAAACAAGAAAAAATCACTGTACACACGTAGATCTCGGCGAGAGCTTTCTGAATCTTCCCTCCGATAACAATTCTGAGCACTGGAACTCCTACAATCGACGGCTGAAGGCTTTGCGAGGTCCGCCGCTTTCTCTCTTCCGCGAATCGGCCTGACGGCTTTGGGAGAGACGATGAATAGGGTTTTCCGTCTAAATCGTAAGGTTATTTATACTTATAATATTTAAATAAAATAATATAATATATTATTATTACACTAAACATCCAAACAACCGAAAATTCCAAATCATCTCGGATTTTCATGAAATTTGCACTGAAACTAAATATCGATGCTACAAATCCAACGGAGAAGTCGAAATCAAAATTTGACAAAGCAAACTCAGGTAAAAACTCCCAAAGTAAAAAACACCAAATTTCCCAAAAAGACTCCACCGAGTTCCAAAACAAACCCGGCTCGCAAGAGAAATCTCAAAAACACACTAGAATTTAGTCATGCTAATATTCTAAGTCAAAACCTCAGATACCAAATGAGCAAAAGTCATGCTTCAGCAATGATACCCATCAACTACGCGTCAACATAACGCCCTGATATCAAAAATAAGCCACTAAAGAAATTAAAATAAACATCGAAAAATCTGGGGCGTTATAGTGTCAGTGCCACTTTTAAATCTCGTCAGACTGTATGGGCTCAACGGTAATATTTATTCTCATCTTCACGATATCGTTGAGTGCAATCTTCTTTCTCAATGGTATCGACATTGTCGTTGAGAACTGCTCCTTTCTGCGTCTTCTCCACGATATCAATTTGTAGCTTTTCATGATCTTAACAGTGTACATGAGAACCTTATACCAATTTCAACAGTATATTCTTTTATTGTAGGAGCTTGCTTCTGAGTCTTTCGCCACGATCATGCTGATGTCGTGGAGAACCACATACTGATCTCAATGGTATAGCTCTTCTCAGTACTTAGACTACTCTGAACATGTTTTAGAGTCAACTTAATAAAACCTGCATAATCATGAAATAGATCAGCTATCAAATACAATATGCACTTAACATTGTAATTGTTGTTTTTCCAAATCTTGGAATATTGAGGGAAATATTACCAACAATCTCCTCCTTTTTGAAGAAGGCAGAACACTTATCAATGTTAAGGTGCATTAACCAAACAAATCATAATATAATAGTAAAAAACATATTATCACAGATAATCATCAGTGAATCATTAAAGAGTGAACAGTTAAGCATCTAACACAACATCATTAAATAATGAATAGTGTACGAACAAGAAAAAGTAGACCGAAAATTTGGACAAAAAGAATTTTATTATCCAAAAATTGTGTGTATTACAAAGGTATAGCCTCCCTTTTATAGAATGGATGAGAGAAGAGAGATTACGAATAAGTAATGTGGGAATAATAATTACAGGAACAAGTATTTATACAAGCCGCACGGTTAGACTAACCACACGGCAACTACAATGAAGAGAAGACAACCCGACCCAGTTTTCATGTCTCTTGAGTCAAGCCGCCAGGCCGCTCGGTCACTAATCAGCATCAACTACCTCACAAACCGCTGGAGAGAAACCGCCTGACCGCCCGGTCTCCAAGCCGCCAGAGGTAGACCGCCAGACTGCCCGGTCTCCAAGCTGTCAGGGGCAGACCGCTAGACTGCCCGGTCACCATACAACAACACTCCCCTTCAAGCTGGAGCATATATATCAATCATGCCTATCTTGTTGCAAATGTGAAAAATGAAGCAGACACAGGCTTGGTGAAGATATCTACAAACTCGTTGTCGGAGGTAACGAAGGGAGTACAGATCTGTTTCTTCAAAATCTCTTCCCGAATAAAATGGCAGTCGACTTCAATGTGTCTTGTCCTCTCATGGAAGATCGGATTTTTAGAGATATATATAGCAGCTTTGTTGTCGCAAAACATAAGTAGAGGATGGTTGTAGACCTCTCCTAAGTCAAGCATGAGAGCATGCAACCACTTTAATTCACATGTGGTTAACACCATACTTCGATATTCCATTTCTGCAGTAGACCTGGAGATGAAAGACTATTTCTTTCTCTTCTAGCTTACAAGGTCCCCCCCCCCAACAAATGTGCAAAAGCCCGGTGTGGACTTGTGATCTTCTTTGTCATCAGCATAGCTAAAATCCGAGTATGCTTCAACCTTCAAATGACCATTCTTTTGAAACAGTAGTACTTTACCTGGCGCTGCTTTAATATAATCCAATACCTCAGGGCAGACTACAGATGGCACTCCCTAGGAGCTTGCATGAACTGGCTAACCTTGCCTACAGCGTAGGAGATGTCGGGTCTGTTTACCATGAGATAAATGAGATTGTCGACCAGACGCTTGTACCTTGTAACATCTGATAGAGGAGGCAAGTCATCTGTTCAGGTTTTATCTTCTCCAGTTTTCATGGGCATCGGGCATGTTTAGCTCCATTCAACCCTGTCTCTTTAAGAAGATCAAGAACATACTTACATTCAGAGAGGACCAAGGAGTTGGTCGTTTGGGAGATTTCTATCCCCAGAAAGTATCTTGGAGAACACATATCCTTCGTGACCAGGTGTTGACGGAGATGTATCTTTATCAAGGCTATCCCAGCCTAGTCATCTCCAGTGAGAAGAATATCATCCACATATATGGAAAGAACCACCAGACCCAGGGTAGTTTTGCGAATTAACAATGAGTGATCGGCTGAACTCCTAGTAAAACCCATGACCGCCACAATGCCACTAAACTTGTCAAACCAAGCCTGAGGGCTTTGCTTTAGGCCATAGATGGCCTTCTTCAGCCTGCATACCTGAGTCACCCCCTGAGCAACATACCCATGAGGTTGATCCATGTAGACATCTTCCTGAAGATCACCGTAGAGAAAGGAATTTTTGACATCCAGTTGGAAAATTGGCCAATTCCTGTTGACGGCTACAAAGAGGAGAACTCGAATAGTACTGAGACGAGCAACGGAGAGAAGGTGTCAAAATAATCAATACCATAAGTCTGAGTGAAGCCTTTGGTGATAAGGTATACCTTGTAACGATCGACACTGCCATCTGGACTGAACTGCACAACAAAGACCCACCGACAACCAACAACATCGGTGCCCAACGGAGAAGGAACAAGTGTCCAGGTACCCCGCTAAGTGAGGGTGGAAATTTTCTCATCCATGTCCGCCTTCCAATGAGGAATAGCAAGGGCTTCATGGTAGGTGCGGGGAGTGGCAGTGGCAGAGATCGCCAATACAAAAGTCCTGCAAGGAGTAAGACGAGCATAGGAAATAACAGGAGCTAGCGAGTGCTGGGTACATGTCCGCATCCCTTTGCAAAGAGCAAAGGGAAGATCCAGGCCGGCGTGTTCCTCAGTTTCTGGGGCATCCATGGTGGAGAGAGCTGGACTAGGAGTAGAGAGAGAAGGCTACGGAGAAGAGGAAGATATCTCAGTAGGTGGACACGGTGGAGGAGGAAAATCTCGGCAGGTGTAGATGGGATGGAGGGGATGGTAGGAGAAGCAGGAACATCAGGAAGAGAAGAGGAGTCATGAGAGAAGTAGGATGCATTTTTTAAAATGGTTACAGCCACAGAGATGAACTGCTTGCGAGCAACAGAGCCAAAATAACAATAACCTTTCTGAGTGGTAGAGTAACCCAGAAAGACACATTTGGTGGCCCGTGGGGAGAGTTTATCACGGGGAGTTGAGGGAGAGTGCACAAAAGTCGTGCACCCAAAGACACGCAGATGGAGAGGAAACGGATCCTTGCCCGGATAGAGAATAGAGAATGGGGTTTTACCGTGGATAACCGTGGATGGAATGTGATTGATAAGATAGCAGGAGATGAGAACAGTACAGCACCAATAGGAGTGAGGAACCTAAATTTGTGTCATCAGAGTGCGCGCGACATCGAGGAGGTGATGGTTTTTGGGTTCCGCCACGCCATTTTGTTGTGAGGTATAGACACAGCTAGTTTGATAAACAATACCATTTTGCATACAGAAAGAAGAAAAATCATGACTAAGATATTCCTTTGCATTATCAGAGCGAAATATTTTAACAGAGACATCAAATTGATTCTTAATCATAAAATAAAAAGATGTCCATACAGTAAATAATTCAGAGCAATCTTTTAAGAGATATACCCACATACAGCGGGAGAAATCGTCAATAAAAGTTACAAAATATGAACTACCCCGACCTATGGTGAGGGTAGGAGCAGGACCCCAGATATTGGAGTGAACTAGATCAAAAGGATGGGAAGATCCACGGCCTTGCTTCGGTGGGAAGGAGGAGAGGTGATGCTTGCCAAGCTGACATGAGTCATAGTTGAGAGGAGGACTCTGCGGAGGAAGGTGGGGAAGAAGATGATGAAGAAGTTGTGGAGGAGCATGACCAAGACTAAGGAGCCACTGGTGACGATCAGTACAAGAGGAGGAGAAGGCGGACAGCGCGAAGACGTTGTCAGGGAAGTAGAGGCCGCCACTCTCAGTCCTAGTAGCAATCGTTCGTTGGGAGCCCGGATCCTAAAAATAACAAGAAGTAGGAGTGAATGTGACGGAACACTGTAGTTGCTTTCACAGAGAAGTAACAGATAATAAATTGCAAGGGAACTTGGGCACGTAGAGGGTATCTGCCAAGCAAAGAGATGGAGTGACTTGAACCACTCCCGTTCCATTGACCAGTGAGGGAGAGCCTTTCGCAATAAAGACCGGGGGCAACCGATCATCTGTTTCTAAGAGATAAAAACACTAAGGATTGTCGGTCATATGATTGGTAGCAATATAGTCGATCAGCCATTTACCTTGAGTAACGACATGGGCACTACCTGAAGACGTGACCACCGAGGCAGACTGCTTTGAAGAGGAGGTGGAAGTGTCCCCAGTGTGTCGAAGATGAGGATGCTTCTTCAAGCAGAGATCAATCATATGGTCAGTGCGGCCACAGTGAGAGCAGATAAAATGAGAAGGACCGCACTCGCCGGATTGGTGGTTGCGGCCACCAGAGCCACTCCGCTGAGTCTGGTAAGCATAGTGGTTTGGTTGAGGAGGGGAGGAAAACAGCGGACGTTGGAGCAAAGAGGTAACTGCAGCGATGCGGGCAGCAGTGGAATCCAAGGTGGGAGAATCCGCCTCGCCAATGATCTACTGATAGATAATGTCATAAGACTCGGGAAGGTGCAGAAGATAGCACACCACCAGAAGATCCTGGAAGTGCTTGTGTTGTTCGGCAAGATCGGCATAGAACGGAAGGTTTTGAAGAATTTTGGCTCTAAGAGTCTGAACTTGTTGATAGGCGGCAGCAAGAGTCATGGGGGATGGGCAAAGAGGTCCGCATAGAGAGTATAAATACGAGACATCTGAGCCCCCTTTGAGTAGAGAGTGGCAAGATGAAGCCAAGCAGCCTTGACTGTTTCATCATGAAGGATGACGGGGAGGCACTCATCAGAAAGGCTGTTAGCCAGCCAAGAGCGAACAAGACTCGATCTTTTCCACCTAATTCTGTGACCTCTCTCTGATACAATGTGCGAAAACAAAAACGTAGACCGAAAATTTGGACAAATAGAATTTTATTATCCAAAACTTATGTGTGTTACAAAGATATTGCCTCCCTTTTATAGAATAGAGGAAAGAAGAGAGATTACAAATAAGTAATGTGAGACCATTCATTGGAAAGGTATTTTCATTGAAACAACAAAATGTCCATTTATAATTTATCACTAATATATATTATGAAATTTCATTGATAATGCAATAATTTATCACTAATATATATTATGGATGGATGCTTGTCAACTGGCTGCTTTGGTACATCAGCTGAATCTGAGCTTTTCCACTTCTATGCTTGAGCTTGAGAGCCTTCACCTTTTTTAGAAGTTCTCCTTTCAGTAGACCTATCTTTAATCTCTTGTCTCTTGAAGTGGAGAAAGGGTTTTGAAATATACCTTGATGACATCCTTCTTGGATTGTATTCCTCACTAGATTTTTCTTGAAAACTCTTTCTTTTAGAGACTGTCTTTCTAAATGTTTGAACCAATCTTCTAAAGGATAAAACCTATCAATGTTCTTCTGAACTTGTCCATGACTTATCCAAGCATTGATGATGATTTTCTGAGAATCATCACTCTAATATTCAAAATCAGGATCATTGATACGCTCGAAATAGGTACACGTAAATTACACAAGTGCACGTGCCAGATCAAGTAATATAAAGTGAATAAAGATCGTTCCCACGGAAAGGTGATTAATTTAAAGACCGCAAATACTAGCTAAACTTTTCTTTAAATCCAAGTGAATCAATTTAAAATGATTTTGAAACTAAAATTAAAATTATAAAAAGATTAACAACGACTTCCTAAAATTACTTTTTATCAAATGGTTGGAAAATGATCCTGTATTTTGATTTTCTAAGTATATTATGATGGATCAATACAAGATATTTATGAGAAAACTTGATGCGCTTTCCTGCAATGATTTTAAGACAGAGATCTATATCTTTCGATATCGAAAATCATTTTATCCCCCTTTCCTTTGTCATCTCTAACTCAAGCGAAGCAAAGAATATTAATAATAATAAAAATCAAAGTTGTTAACGTACAGGTGAAATCTCTTTCTCCCTTCTGTACTATATTGGGTTGATAATACACTTATGCGTCTTCTCTCTCGAATCTCGAAACACAGTAAAATGGGCCGAAAACTTTGGTTAAAGATTTACGCAACTTATCTCTTGAATCTCGTCATGTAGTAAAATAATATCTGTTCATATTCTCACATGTCTCATCTCTCGAATCTTGAAGCAGAGAATAGAAGGAAAATATAATCTAGAGTTTTACCAACGAGATCAAAAACACAATAAAAAATCGCACCAAATATTCATAAATCAAAATAAAAATAGAGATCACATCAAAATAGAACAAACTACTTTCAAAATACAAAACCTAGGGAATTATTTTATGATTTGAGAAATCCACCAGGAAATTAGAGAGATCTTACAAGACATGATGGTTAGAGATCAAAACGCTGCAAGAAATTCCACTCAAACACGCACAATATCCCTCTTTGATGAAGATCCGTGCAGCTTCTCCTCTTCCAAAACCCAAGCTAAGGGTTGAGCATATTATTCGAAATTCGAAATTTGCTCGAAAATCGTTCGAAAATTGAGCCGAATCGGAATCAGTTAAAATTGATTTGACTCAGTTAAAATTTATTCGACTCAATTTGAGTCGAATCAATTTTAACCGATTCTGATTTCGCGTCGATTTCGAGCCAGCCCTGAATCGCTCGAAATATGATTAGAATAAACTCGAATTAATTAAAAAATTATGTATTTATTAATATTTTCCTACTTTAAGATTAAAAATAACAAAATTTAAACCTAAATAAAAAAATAAAGACTTTAAGTGTTTCATTTGCTAAATTTATATGTTTCCCAATTTAATTTTGAGAAAGTTAGGAATAAAATAAAAAATTTCTCAATTTCGAGCGGATTTGATTTGATTTCGAGCCGAGCCGATCGGATTCGATTTCGAGGCGACTCGATTCGATTTAGAATCGACTCGGAATTGAGTCATTTTGAAGATGATGAAAATAAGTTCATTTTCTTCTCTCATAAGCCTCTATATATTCTCCCCCTCTAAAAGGAATATTTTAAATGCTGAAAGGATGCCTCATCTTACTCTTGTAACAGTCCAAATTTGAATAATTTCGGATTTCAAAAATTCCATTCTCGTCGATTTGTTGTAACAAATTTTTCTGAACTGCAAAATTTGTTGTAACAAATTTCCTGCACTACTAAAAACTGCACTAAACAGCAAATAAATTTTATAACTCTTTTGCAACTTTTTTCCCAGACATTAAATAAGCTCCATCATTGACTCCATGAGGTGAATACTTCGAAATTCCTACATCAAAAAAAGTTAAAATGACCATAATACCCTTACTTTAATCAAAAACCAAGATATTCTTTATTTTATACACTTTAACTCGTATTTATCAATTATATTAATCAAAAGAATAAGAATCTAGGCAAGTTAGAACGAGCTAGATTTCTCTAAGTACATTTTATCGAATATCATTACTAGTTCGGCTAGTATACTCATCTATACTCGACTATACTTGACGAAATTGACTTGAGATATTTTTTCGTCTATTTTTCAAACCTCGGCTTGGGTTGAACGATGGCCATGCACAATGATTTCAGAGGTCTTGTTTTGGAAGATCTTTTATAACTATTGCTTAGGAGGTTCTCCATAAATACCTAGGGTGGATTTTTCATCAACCCTAATCGTGCTATCATACTTAAAATTTCAAAACGAGAAATTTCTAAATTGGTAACCTTCGGATCCCATACAGTTCGTGATTTTCCGATCGGCTGACGCTAGCTCTACACGATTCAGTCTTCATCTTCCGACTCGACTGGATCCTTACAATCTGAAGGTTCTTATTCTCCTAGATCTAGTCGATTCAAGATTCGAGATTCAAAGTCTTCAAGGTTTCCGATTTTCAAGTGTTCTTCAAGATATTTAAGTTCATCCGTTATTGAAGAATGAAGACTCGAAGACTTCAGATCTTGTCAAGATGTTTTGTAATACTTTTGTGTAATACCTTTCATTTTAGTAGGAGATCTTTATCTGTGAGTTGTAGATCCGTTCATGGATCGAGTTGTAGATCCAATTGTGTATTGAGTTGTAGATCTGGTTGTGGATCGAGTTGTAAGAGAGGTTGTTCTCCGAGTGTTAGGAGTGTTGTCTCTGAGGTGTAGGAATTGAGGCTCTGAGGAGTAAGATTTGTTGAAATCTGAGAAAGGTGAAGTAGCTGAATCTAGCCCTTCGTGGTAAATAGGCGATGCGGTACAGTGGATGTACCCAACTAGGGGAACCACTATAAATCTCTATGTTCTGTATGTTCTTATTTTTCAAAATATTGTTATTACACGAAAAGACACAAACATCGCCTATTCACCCCCTCTAGGTGATTTAGGTATACAATAGATACTTTCAATTGGTATCAGACGGGTGTTGTTCGACATAAGATTAACACCTTGAACAAGATCTACCATCTAGTGTCAAGAGATTCCACTTTGTGGCTATGGATAAGAGCAAGGACATGTCTTCTATGAAGTTACCTGTATGCACTAATGAGAACTTCCCTATGTGGAAAGAACGAGTCAGATTCTTCATGGAAGAAGTAGATCCGAGGATATTTCAAATTATGGAAGAAGGACCTCATATTCCCACAGAAGCCTCTGCTCTGAATCCTGCAGTTATGATCCTTAAGAAAATGATGGATCTAACCAAGGATGAAATCGCCCTCGTCTCCTTGGACAAAAAGGCAAAGATTATTATATCCAGTGTAGTGGACTACTCAATGCTTCATAACTTATTCAACTGCAAATCTGCCAAGAAGATGTGGGACTGTCTGGTTGTGCTCATGGAATGTGCCGAAGAAGTTATAGACAATCGCAGATCTTTGCTGAATTAAGAATACGAAGCTTTCAAACAAGGTGCCAATGACACAATTGCAGATAGCTTTGAGAAATTCTTCAAGATCATCAACGGACTCAGAAAATATGGCCACACCTTCACTAATGGTAAACTAAATGACAAGTTCCTCAGATCCCTGACAAAGGACTGGGACACAAAAGTTGTAGCCATTAGAGAGTTTGGGAAGCTGGCAGAGATTGATCCCCGGAACTTGTTCGGGAAGTTGCTCTCTTATGAACTTCCAATGAATATTAGAAAGAAAGAGGAGTAAAGCAGTAGGACTTCTAGCAAAGTGTAGTCGGTAGCTCTGAAGGTTGAAGGTTCTAGAAAGTCTAAAGTTGTGTCGACAGTAAGTATATGAGCACCAGATACCCCAGAAGACTCTGAGCCTAGCACGTCAGGCTCTGAGCTATCTGATGGAGAGTTTTCCCTCATATAAAAGTAGTTCAAAAGACTGTTCTGCAAGAGGAGGCAAATGAAAAATCAGCCCTCCTCCTGTGATTTCAGAAGATCACATCATGATGGTGATTGGGCGAAGAAAAGGTAAAATAGAGAGGACATGTATAAATCTAAACGAAAAAACATTCTTCCTCTGACATTGTTTGCTATTGTTGTAATAAGACAGGACACATGATTGCGGACTGTCCTTACAAGAAGATGGAAGGTTCCAAGAAGGAAGAGAAAAGATCCTTCAAGGGTAAGAGGAAGGAAGAAAAGAGCTTCGTCGCCAAGAAGTCAAAGACACTCAGCAACAGTGACTCAAGTGAATCCAGTTCTGAGAATGAAGAAGCCTACTTCGGGCTTATGGATCAATTAGATGAGGAAGTAGGCGACTCTGAGTTTCACAGAAAGGTAAACTCACACACTATACTCTCTAAGTTTGAAACTTCCTCTAATGGTCATGAGGACTACTCTTCGAAGGAAGATGAGGCTGACTTGATGGCTTAGTATCAAGAACTCCTAAAAGCTTTTTACAGATGTCGTAAGGTCATCAAACAAAAATTAAAGGAAATTACTTCTTTCAAGGCAGTGGAATCAAACCTGATGGAGGAAATTGTAGAATTAACTCCTCTCAAGAATGCAGTTCACTCATTGTAAGAAGAACTGAATGACTCCTCTGAATTGTTAAGTCAGAAGGAGAAGTACCTAGATGAACTGGAAGAAAAACACTTAGTAGAAAGGAAGTTGGTAGAAAGCTACTCAAAACCAAAGACAATCCTTCCCCTTATTGATGAGTTCTTTGCTCCCAAGATGGGTAGTGGTCTTGGTTACGTAGCTGGAAGAGGTAAGGCTGCTAAGAAAGCCAATGGCGGAGACAAAGGGAAGGCACCACAAGGTCAAACATCGTTTAAGAAGGCAATCTTCTCGACGAACAAATTTGACCTTGAGACGTCCTATGGTCACCTTGCTAGGCCTACATACGTGGAACCAAAAAGGCACTACCAAGGATGGACCGATCCTCGAGACTTTGGTGTCAGTGTTTTTAAAGCACCTTATGAGGAGATTACCCTTAAAGACTATGGTCCTTATGTTCATGGACCTAATTTTAAGAAGGCACCGAAAGCCAAAACTATCGTACCTAAGGCTAAGGTAACGGAGAAGCCTTATGTGTGTTGCAATCATGAGGCTTCCACTTCCAAATGTGTTACCCCTGATATACCTCATGTACAAAAGGTAAAGCAGGAGTACAAGAGAAGGTACAATAAGTTTGACTGTTGGTGCTGCGACAAAATTGGTCATTTAGGCGTAGATTGTTAGTTTAACCCTGCTAATTTTGAAACTCCACGAGTTAACCGTGCAGACCGACCAATCGTAACGTTAATGTTCCAAGTGTGTCAAACTAACAAGGAACCAAGGACCCAAATATGTTTGGGTTCCTAAGGTTAACTGATTTATGGTTGCAGGTATGTCCAAAGGCCAATAAAACTCCAATCTGGTATTTGGACAGTGGATGTTCTCGGCATATGACTAGGATAAGAAGCCTACTGCGAGAATTTACCCCAGTTGAAGACAATCCAAAGGTCATCTTTGGAGGGTCAGATAGGGGAATAACTAAAGGCTACGGTATGATTTCCAACGGCATACTCTCGTTCACAGACGTGGCTTATGTTGAAGTATTATAACATAATCTGATAAGCATAAGTCAACTATGTGACAAAGGCTATATTGTTGAGTTCTACAAGAACAAGTGTATGATAAAATCGTCTGTAAATTTGGAGACAATATTAACAGGCGCTCGGAGTAGAAATATTTTCTGTTTAAATTTTATATGTTTAGACATTTATACACCAGTGTGCTTTTTGGATAAAGATAGTGTGTCTCTTTTTGACAAATGGCACGAGAGATTAGCACATATTAATTTCAAAACCATAAATATGTTTTTTTTCAAAACTTAGTGTGTGATGCCTATAGCATTAGTTCCTTAAAGAGAGTCCATGTCACAAATGTCAAATGGGTAAGCAAACAAAGGCTACCTTCAAGGGTATTGCTGAAAAATATTCTTCGAGAAGTCTATATTTACTTCACATGGACTTATTCGTTCCTATGTCAATTCATAGTTTAGGAGGTAAAGTATTGATGTGTCGGCGAGTGTACAGATCGTAGTCAAGTAATAAAGTGAGGAGTTGAATCCCAGGATATCGATCTCTCGAGGAGTGCAAGTAGGGAGTGTGATTTCGCTATTTGAAAAAAGGGATTGCAAGTGGGAAAGTAACGAAAGGGGGTTCTGATTTGGGGTTTTCCGAAATCTATTGCTAAAAATCCTATTGCAGGTCGCCATCACCGCATCTCTTGGGTGGACAACTCAAGAGAGTAGAAGGGAAGATGGATGAGCTAATGAGAGTCGCAATCACCTCTTCGCAACGCACGCTTCTAGCAATCGCTAGAACGGCACAATCACAACTAGCACAAGAGATAATGGAGCTCAACAAGCTATCAAGAACTGAAATAAATCAACACATAGACATGTTAAATTATTCAAGCTAAAAATATTCATACACAGCATTCAAACTCTCCAAATATTCAGAAAAAGGAAACGCTACTAGTGAAGGGTGAGATAATCAACCAAAAGCACGAAGTCTCTCTGAGATTCACGGCCGGATTCATGTCGGGCCTTGTCCGAACTCGGTCTATGGTTGACGTCCGGGAACCAAAAAGGGTTGTCACTTCCTTCGAATATCCCATCTTCTTCGTGAATAATCATTGGCTGGTTCTAACCGGAGAACTTCATGGATGCAGTAACCTTTGAGCTTGAAATGGAGCTTGGAGCTTGGAGATGACAATGGTAGCCGGAGATGAAGAGTTTGCTAGCTTTTGGATTAGAAATGGAGGCCGGATCAACTCTCCAAGGAGGAGAGAGAAAATGGTGGCTGGAGGGAAGATTTCCCGCTCAAAAGAGCAGGAATGGAGGCTGGAGGAAGACTGGTTCAGAACACCTTAAAGGAAGAAGAAATCTGCGCTATAAATAGAAACAGGTCAGAAAAATAGGCACGCACGGTCTGGCGTACAACCGTGCGCAAACCGTGCGATATTAACTTCCAGATCAAGCCTGCGGAAGGAGAAGTGTTGACCCGTGCATTTTACTCGCGCACGAGCGTTTCCGCCCGTACAAGAAGGCAATCACAGGGTAGCGACAGAGAGCAGGAATTCAGGACACTATAGGGTAACCGTGCATTTTACTCGTGCACGGGCGCTGCCGCCAGTGTGTGAACAAAGCACGCGATTAACCACAGAAGGGAACAACCTAGAAAGCTACAGGAAAACCGTGTGTTTCCTTCGAGCATGGTTACGATGAAATCGTGCGTCAACCATGCGTGAGGATCGTGTTACTCAGCTCGACGAAATTCGTCAAGCTCAACTCGACGTTCTTCCAGCTGAATAAAACGCACGATCTGGCACAAACCGTGTGTGAAAGAAACACACGACCATGCGTTTTCCACAAATCAGAATTCCTTCCTTGTGGAAAATGCACTACCTGCACAGCAAAAACCAAAACTGGAGCACAAGCTCCCAGCACCAAAGCAAAGCATAAAATGAACAAAAAGAACCATGGGGAGCACCATGTGCTTACCCCCAACAAAATAATGCACAATTTCACACCCATGGGCCAAAATAGCGCACAATGTGGTAAGCGAGGATCTAAACAAAAATATAACTTTTCCAATTGAAAAAGTAGTGCACATGCAAGATAATAAGCCCAGATAAGTCCGAAAAACCCTATAAATATCAGACTCATCACACCACCAGACTTAAACATTTGCTCGTCCCGAGCAAATCATCTCTCCGTGAACTAGAAAATAGCTAGCTGGCTTAGAAATTTCAAAAATAAGGTAAAGCAAGAAATCGAAAACTGCATGGGCATAGAAAATATAATAGATACAATTTTTAGTTATACTATGAAGTTTTTAAATTTCGACACGTGTAAATAGGTATTGTAACTACTCAAAAATAGAACTCTAGGGAATCGTCCGGTCATGCGTAGGAAGAAAGTAGGCAAGCCACTCAGTTAAGCATTGCCAAAGACCGGGGCTCGGGGTCACCTCCAAAGGAATCCACCAATGTCGGGGACCATATGTTTTCCCATTCACACTCTCTACACAGTGCTTGTTTGACTCAAGCGTGAATCCGTAGGACTTTAAGAAAATAACGGGGCTTGGGTATATACATAGGTAAGGATGTAAAAGGGATAAGAATGATGGCTACGCACAACCCAAATGAGCTCATACAAATGAAATCCTCTCGCCAACAAAACGTGTCGGTGCACCACACCACCATACTTGAACTTGACAACACGGGTGTGTGCACTGCCTAACACCACAACAATACCATAAGCAAACTCTGCATTTTCACTTTCTTCTTTTATATCATTAACAGATATATATTTATTTTTTTAGATTTTTATTTTTTTACAATGCACCTTCAGCCAAATTTTCAAAATAACTTCACCGCACAACCACATAATAACTCCACAGCCACAACACCATTGGAAGAAGTATCATACTACTACAGCAAAATTGGGGTGTATAACTGGGAAAAGCTTTGAGGTTTTGGTGATCGCAAAGTGGGGCTAAATCAATAGGAAGGGTAGGCTCAAAATAGGCTAACAAGGATTATCGTTAGGATGGGTACAAGGCTCAACCAGGCCAAAATGATGGCCTGCATCACGCTCATGCTAGAATAACCGTGCACCAATGCTTTGAGAGTAGTTTGGGGCAAGTTCTTAGCCATCGAGAAAGGTGATCCTTCCTCCCGACTCGAGCAATACGAGGCTAGTGGCGGCTACACACATTCCTACACTACCGTTCGATTGCTCAAGATTGCACAGTTTTGAGTAGTACAAATAATATTTACAAATGCAGAAAAGTTATAAATCTACGAGCATAAAGAAAATTTTAATCTATACTATTTCTACACACCATGAGCACTCGATTATGAGCACTGTACGAGTTTCACACTACCCTATCCTAAAATCCTAAGCCAGCACCACTATCATAAAGTTAACACGAAAGAAATAAATTAAACTTGGACCGAGTATGTGCTTAAGTGCGCGCTTATGCGGTGTAGGTGCACAATGCTGTCATGATAAAATAATAACTAAAAATGAAAATACTCTTGTGCTATGCAAGTGCTTGTGTAAAGGTAACTCGCAAAACTTTCCCCCACCAGACTTATACTAAACAATCTATCCATGATTTGCAATAAAACTAGAAAAATAAAAGTTTAGTGAATAGGTTACCCCATGCTCAGCAAATGAGCATACCAGAAGATTGGCATTAATTTCAGCAGACAGTCCATGACTCAAACTAACTCCACCTACACATGAAATTATTTCCAACCACGCATACTCAAAACATATATTCCAGCAGCATATATGAATAAATTAAAAGCGGCAAAATTGGGTTGTATCCCATAAGATACTTTTCTATATTGTCCTTAAGGTGGACCAAATACCTGTATTAGCAGTTTAATATAATGTTCAAATCATAAGTTCAACACGTAATGAAAAAGTCTACAGTCACACACAGCCAAAAGCAGAAACTGAAAACAGGCCTGGAGATCTTTCACTCCTCAACTGAACATTGATTTGTGATAGATCCCCCCAGATACGCGAGATGAGGGAGAGGCGAAGGCTTTAGGGCCTATGGTAGACGATTCTACCCTGCCCCTAACCTTGTCCTTCTCGCGCCGGCGGGCAGAATTCTGCGCCTTGCGCAGGAACAACTCCTTTCATTTCAAATCCACAGAATGGGATCATTAGGGTGGTATGATCACACCCACCATTTCAGCAGCAAGTTTATCTTTCTCAACTGGGGGCATCCTTTCCTCACACGCAGCTGGTGAAAGATCAGCCCAAGTTACCTGTTTAATAGTCTTACAAACTTTGTTAGAATAAATAGAGTTTTCAAATCAGATTTCTGCACGCTTTCTACAGGCGGCTCAGCTCACATTTCTTGTAACACCTCCCCTGTAATGACCGTATAATATGGGTCCGATCGGTGCCTCACAACATACAGATGCCACAGCTTCAGTATTATAAGATGATATAACTACCCAATCTCAAAACTCAACCACAGCACAGCGGAAAAAGTAACCAGACTAGAAGTTATCCACAACATATAGGAGTATCGAAGCGGCCTTAAGGCCTTACAACAAAAGTGAGTCCAAAACTCAAATAATAACACCAGTCATAAATGTGCATAAGCACTCCTAGACTACCTCGGCATGCAAGCCGGAAAACATGAGCATCAAACATACAATGTCATAAAAGTAGAGCTATAGCAAAACGGTAACACTTCATGAGGCTTAGGCCCTTTAGGACGGCGAGCTAGCTCCTGCTTGCGATCCTTGCCCTGTAAAAATTTGATTGTAACGTAGGTCAGCAAAGGCTGACCACAAACTGTGTAACAAACATATCTCCTCGTAGCCGCCCCTAACGGACCCCGGGGAACCCCTCCAACCTGCAAGTCAGCACTTTGTATGCAATATATATATATATATATATTTAAACAAGTAATGCACTAAGAACAGGCTTGGATGTCTCAAACAACATACACGTTCTCTATTGTTGAGCATATAATGAAAGGACCTACTTATGCAGCATGTATGCAAAAACCCGGGCTTCACCTAAGGCACCCTATCGCGTATGCATCTAGCACATCATATGGGTACTCATCATTTCCCCATTGGCATAAAGCCGCAAACAAAGGGGGGGTTACCAACATTCCCCCAACGGCATACAAGCCGTAACACGGAACTCTGGTAAAGGCCCCACCCGCTCAAGGTCTTAGACTCGGGCTTTCCTGCAAGCTCTGACTTCTCATATCAGGATTCCAACAAACACACAGACCGATTCTAAGAAGCCTTGCTGGACCCCACCTGCTCATGGCCTCATTGCTCGGGCTTGCCCCATGCTTGGCATTCTCGTCAGTCTCACAGAAGGGGACTAGTCTCGCCGGGACACTCTCCACACATGACGAGCACGTCACGGGATAGCCAGCCAACCACGGAGACACGGCCACGCCTTGGCACATCACAATCCAAGACAATTCCACTCTAGTCCCTCATTCGTACTGCAGCGTTCCCGTGCACCAAGGAAACCATCTACCACCAATGCGGAGCTAACCTTGTTCACCAAGGAAACCATCTACCGCCATTAAGGAGCTAACCTTATCTGGTTCCGACTACACGTACTCACTCGAGAAAAGGGGGAAAACATCACAAACATCACAAACGGCATCTTACCGCAACGGATTTCTACGAATCCTTAAAGCTCGTATGCAACATCACTGAGTCGGACTAACGGTCGTGACTACGGCTTCACCCACCATTCCTAACCCACAAACGGAGTGGATCTCTAATGTAAAATCATGTCGGGGATGGACTCAAGCGACCCAGAGGTTCCTCTTGAACCTTGGCGACCCAAACCCCTCTCATTTGAGAGTTTGGTGCCCAAAAACTAGAAAATAAAAGATGCTAAAACATGCATCCTAAAATCAAGAGGAGAAGTGTTGTTATCTTCCGACCCCTCTTCCTCGCCATGGCAACCTAGCCGGATGAAAACCTTCGCAACGATCTTTCCTCCACGGATCTAGACTAGGCTCGTGATTTGGAGCACTGAAGCCTCTCCAATAGCCGGATCTCTCCTTCACCTTCTTCCTTGCTCTCCCCTCTCTCTAGATCTTAGAAAGAGATTGCTTGGAGAAGAATGAGGGTTTCTAACCCTATTCTCGGACTTAACTCAGCAAGGGAAACCTTGGACCATCAGATCCCAAAAGAAGGGAAAGAACGGCCACGATCCAAACTGAAAATCAAAACACCTGGGCCGAACACGGCTTGTGACACGCTCGTGTCCAAGGTCGTGTTCCCCAATCGACGCTGAAATCATAGCACCCAAAACAGGACACGGGTCCATGACATGCCCGTGTCACATTTGACACGGTCATGTCCAACCTGAACATGCCTGGGCTCCAGGCCGTTTCGAACCCCTCACAAGTCCCGGCTCACAACCCGAGAAGAACACGGCTTGGGACACGCCCGTGTCTCAGGCCGTGTTCGAAGTCTCGACGAACGTCGACTGCCTCTTCGTCGAACTCGCAGAAATTCATCGAATATGCTCGATACGGCCCTGGACACGCCCGTGTCCCAAACCATGTTCACTGCCTCGACACTTCGTCGGGCGAAAAATGTCGACACCACAGGCGCTCGACGAACCCGGTAAGACACGACCATGGACACGCCCGTGTCCTAGGTCGTGTTCCTTGCCTGTATCGACACCTCCTCTGTGTCGACACAACTGTGTCGACACCTCCCTTGTGTCGACACTCGAGGGAACACGCCTGCAACACGGGCTCCGATACGGGCATGTCGGAGGGCGTGTCCCCCACTATTCGACGACCTGAGCGAAAAATCGTCGAATTCCTGGGCTCTCGACGAACTCGGTATGACACGGCCATGGACACGCCTGTGTCCTAGGCCGTGTGACCCTCACCAAGACCCAAACTTGGCTCTCGATGCTGCTCGTCCTTCTTTCAAATTTTGGGGCGTTACAACTCTCTCCCCCTAAAAAGAATTTCGTCCCGAAATTACCAAAAAGCAAGAAGAGGTACACAAAATTTAAATGATACCTGAACGGAAAAACTCTGGATATTCCTCCAGTATGGTTTGTTCTCGCTCCCAAGAGAGCTCCTTACGGCTGCAGTTCTCCCATCGGACTTTTACGAGTTTGACCTCTTTGTTCCGCAACTGCCGGATTTCTGAGTCCTCTACAGCAATTGGACGGACTCACGTCCTCAAGTCTTCCTCTATCGTCACTGATGCTGATTCGATCACCACACTAGCCTCTACCAAGGCTTTCCTCAAGACGGAGACATGGAAGACATCATGCAATCCACTCAACTCTGCGGACAACGCTAACCGGTATGCTGCTTCTCCCACCCATTCAACAACTTCAAAAGGTCCCAAAAACCTTGGACTCAACTTCTTGAGTCGGCGAATCCGTGAAATGGCTTTGAACGGCTTGATCTTTAAATAGACCCAATCACCTACCGCGAACTCCAACTTCCAGTGGCGAGCATTAAAATATTTTGCTTGCCGATCTTGAGCCACTTTCTTGCACTCTTGAATGGTCTATAGCAACTCACAAGCATCAGCTACCACCTCTTTTCCCAAAGGTTTGGTGTCTCCCGCCTCTGTCCGTGACATCGGTGTTCGACACCGCCTCCCATACAGAGCTTCGTATGGCGCCATCTTTATACTTCCTTGGTAACTATTGTTATATGCGAACTCCACCATGAAGAGGTGATCCTCCCATTTCTTGTCGAAGTCAAGAACACACATCCTCAGCATATCCTCCATAGTACAGTTCGTCCTTTCAGTTTGCCCATCAGTTTGAGGATGGAAAGTCGTACTGAACTTTAGCTTCATGCCCAGACTCTTCTGAACCAACCTCCAGTCCTTGGACGTGAAACGTCTGTCACGATCGCTGACTATACTTTTAGGAATCCCATGCAGTCGCATAATGTCGCGAGCATACAACTCCAGTAGCTTCTCCACGCTGTCCTCCTTCCAGTTTGGGATGAAGTGAGCCACTTTGGTTAAGCGATCCACAATCACCCAAATCGCGTCGTTACCCTGCTGTGATCTAGGTAACCCATGCACAAAATCCATGGAGATGTCAACAAATTTCCATTCGGGGATTGGAAGAGGATTCAGGAACCCGCCCGGCTTCTGACATTTGGCCTTCACTAAGGCACAAGTTTGACATTGATTCACGTACAAAGCTACGCCCCGCTTCAGTCCAGGCCACCAAAAGTATCTCTTCATATCCAAGTACATCTTTGTACTGCCCGGATGAATAGAGAACTTTGTAAAGTCAGCCTCAAACATCAACTCCTCACGGAGCTTGCCGAACTGCGGTACACAAATCCTTCCGTCCTTCCTCAGAATCCCGTCTATCATCTCCCAGACGCTGCTCTCGCCTTTTTGAGCTTCCCCCACGAATGGTTGAAACTCCACATCCAAACGGGTCTCTTCCCGTATACGATCGGACAAGTCGTTCTGCATGTCAATCCAGTTTAATCGAGCCACGCTAGCCTCCCCTCTTGCTACGCACCCCAAGCCGAGGGACTCCCATTCCAGCACCAACCGCTCATCATGAGCGTCAATCCAATTCCTTGCCCAGAGTATTTTCTACTCAATGCATCGGCCACCATATTGGCCTTGTCTGGTGTATACTGAATCGCCACCTCATAGTCTCCAAGGAACTCGACCCACCTGCGCTGCCGCATTTTCAGGACCTTCTGATCTAGGAGATACTTCTGGCTTTTGTTTTTCGTGAAGATCTCTACCTTCGCACAATAAACATAGTGCCGCCACAATTTCAACGCGAAAATTATCGCCGCCAACTCCAATTCATGGATGGGGTAATTCCTCTCGTGAGGCTTCAGCTGCTTAGACCCAAAATCTATCACCCTGCCATGTTGCACCAAAACACAACCCAAACCGCATCCTGATGCATCACTGAAGATCTGAAATCCTTCAGTCCCTTTCGGTAGACTTAGGATTGGAGTCGTCATCTGTCTTTCCTTCAGCGTCTTGAATGCCTGACTTCACTCTTGAGTCCACACAAACTTCTGGTCTTTACGAGTGAGTGAGTTGAGGGGTAGATCTATCCGCGAAAAGTTTTCCACGAATCTCCTATAATACCCGGCTAGTCCAAGAAAACTTCGGACTTCCGCCACGGTTCTCAAAATCGGCCAATCTCTGATGGCTTCCACCTTTGTTGGATCTACCACCACCCCATCCCCACTAATCACGTGGCCCAAAAATGCCACCTTCTCTAACCAGAACTCGCACTTCGAGAACTTTGCATACAACTGGTTCTCCCTCAACACTTGCAAGGCCATTCTCAAGTGAGCCTCATGCTCCACTTCCGATTTGGAATACACCAAGATGTCGCCGATAAAGACAACTACAAAAGAGTCCAAGTATTTTTGAAATACTTGATTCATCAAATCCATGAATACAGATGGTGCGTTCGTCAGCCCGAACGGCATCACCGAGAACTCGAAGTGTCCATACCTTGTACCAAATGCTGTCTTGGGCATGTCCTTGTCCCGAATCTGCAATTGATAGTATCCTGACTTCAAGTCTAACTTTGAATACACTATCGACCCCACCAACTGGTCAAACAGGTCGTCTATCCGAGGAATCGGATATTTATTCTTGACGGTGAGTTTATTCAGCTCTCGGTAGTCTATGCACAGCCGCATACTACCGTCTTTCTTCTTTACAAACAACATCGGCGCGCTCCACGGTGAAGAACTGGGTCTGATATACCCTTGCTCTAACAGTTCCTGCAACTGTACCTTGAGTTCAGCCAACTCCTTTGATGTCATCCTAAATGGAGGACGCGACACCGGCCTAGCCTCCGGTACTAACTCAATCGAGAAATCGATCTCCCGTCGTGGAGGCGCTCCAGGAAGTTCATTCGGGAATACATCTTTGAACTCTGCCACCACTGGCACTTCCCCAAGTGATAACCTGGAAAGGCGAACCTACAATAATGTTACAAGCGCTACTCCACCCTGGCTAACTGCCCGCGCCAACTGCAAGGCCGAAATCAGAGAAGAGGCCACTCCATTAAGGCCCTCAAATTTGACCTCCGTCTGCCCTTCGCTTCTTAGGGTCACCACCTTGGATAAGCAATCAAAACTGGCACGTTGCTCCGCTAGCCAGTCCATTTCCAAAATCACATCAAACTCGACCAACGGTATGACCGCTGCTATCAACACGAAGTCAACTCTACTTAGCTCCCAACAAATGCGCCCTTTCTTTCCAGTGGTCATGGATGACCCATTGGGCATGCACACCTTCAGCTCCGTGTCTTCCAAAAATGACTCAACTCCAATCCTCCGGATGAAGCTTTCCTCAAGAAAAGAGTGTGACGCTCCCTTATCAAACAGTACTCTAGCGGGGTATCTGGAAACCAACACAAAGCCTACAACATTGACATCAATAATAACGGTCTAAACGTATGAGCGCAAGGTTAAACTTAAACTTCCTCATACATGTCACTACGTCGGGTTGGCGGATCGCTTCCTGCTGTCCAAGGTTGTAAGCCCTTGATTGCACTGGTTGGAACCGAGAAGCGCTCGACTCCGCCATCTTCGCTTTCTCTATGGCACTGGGGCCGGAGCGCACAGTATGCTCCTGCTTTGTCTCCTACTCCGCACCCCCTTGGTTACAAAAACGAGCTATGTGTCCCACCTTGCTATAGTTGAAGCATGTTGGTGGCCCCTTAGAGTGAGACCCTCCGGACGTCCACTTGCTTTTCTCACCGAACTTGTACGGGTGAGGCTTCTTCCTCCATCTATTCCCTTCCAACTTTCCTTGGGATTGATAAGGCTTCCCTTCTCCTTGCTTGGGTACAAAACCCTTGCGGCATTGGCTTCGCACTAGATCACTCTCCAACGTCCTGGCAGCCTCAACTAGCTCGTTAAAACCAGCTCTCTTCATGGCAAAGAGGGGTTGCCTTAGAGTCTCCCTCAGCCCCTGGTAAAAGATGTTATCCCTCTCTACATCATCTGTCATCGTCATTCCCGTGTAACGACCCAAACGGGTGAACTCCTGCACATACTCGTCCACCATCTTGTCTCGCTGCATCAAGTGCAGAAATTGCCTCTGAAGGGCCAACCTCATAGAAACGGGAATGTACCTCTTTTGAAAAGCATCCCCAAATTCTTCCATCGACGGGGTGCGTCCAGGAAATTGGCGGCCGCTATGGCTCACCCACCACAACTTTGCGTTTCCCTCCAACATGAAGGCAGCAAATTCAGATTTCTTCTCTTCTGGCGTCTCTGCCGCCCTCAAAAGCTCTTGAATCTGTGCCCACTAGTCCTCCGCATCAGTTGGAGTACCGACACCCTTGAATGTCGGGGGATGGAAGCTCAGAAAGTACTTCATCTGTCGGTCTTCATGCCCGACCACCACTCTTTCTGCCAAATGATCTGCTCGACTGGCTTCTCCGCTCGGCACAGCCGTCGCCATATCCAGTGTAGCAGGGGTTGCTACCTGAGCTGTTTGCTGCAGCCTGGGTTGCCACCATTGCTTCTGCAAGCATGTGGTAGAAGTCGGTCGGGTTTACACCCATGCCCAAAGGACCCTGAGCTGTGGCGCTGCTCACCAAAAGCTCTTCCCTTGGTCTCGATGTACCCTGCTCGTTGCTTGCACTCTTTAAGGAAGTAAGAAAAATAAAGAATCAGTCTCTAATCACAAGACTCAAACATAAGGACACTCATGGTCCTGCATTACTCCTATGTGGATAACTTCTATATGCACTGATCTTGAACCTAACCTCCCTCTGATACCAAATTGTAACACCCCCTGTAATGACCGTATAATATGGGTCTGGCCGGGGCCTCACAACATACAGATGCCACAGCTTCAGTATTATAAGATGATATAACTACCCGATCTCAAAACTCATAACCACAGCATAGCGGAAAAAGCAACCAGACTAGAAGTTATCCACAATATATAGGAGTATCGAAGCTGCCTTAAGGCCTTACAACAAAAGTGAGTCCAAAACTCAAATAATAACACCAGTCATAAATGTGCATAAGCACTCCTAGACTACCTCGGCATGCAATCCGGAAAACATGAGCACCAAACATACAATGTCATAAAAGTAGAGCTACAGCAAAACGGTAACACTTCATGAGGATTAGGCCCTTTTGGCCGGCGAGCTAGCTCCCGCTTGCGATCCTTGCCCTGTAAAAATTTCATTGTAACGTAGGTCAGCAAAGGCTAACCTCAAACTGTGTAACAAACACATCTCCTCCTGGCCGCCCCTTACGGACCCCGGGGAACCCCTCCAACCTGCAAGTCAGCACTTCATATGCAATATATATTTAAACAAGTAATGCACTAAGAACTGGCTTGGATGTCTCAAACAACATACACGTTCTCTATTGTTGAGCATATAATGAAAGGACCTACTTATGCAGCATGTATGCAAAAACTCGGGCTTCATCTAAGGCACCCTATCGCGTATGCTTCTAGCACATCATCACATCATATGGGTACTCATCATTTCCCCATTGGCATAAAGTCGCAAACAAAGGGGGGGTTACCAACATTCCCCCAACGGCATACAAGCTGCCACACGGAACTCTTGTAAAGGCCCCACCCACTCAAGGTCTTAGACCCGGGCTTTCCTGCAAGCTCTAACTTCTCATGTCAGGATTCCAACAAACACACAGACCGATTCTAAGAAGCCTTGCTGGAGCCCACCCACTCATGGCCTCATTGCCCGGGCTTGCCCCATGCTTGGCATTCTCGTTAGTCTCACAGAAGGGGACTAGTCTCGTCGGGACACTCTCCACACATGACGTGCACGTCACGGGATAGCCAGCCAACCACGGAGACACAGCCACGCCTTGGAACATCACAATCTAAGACAATTCCACCCTAGTCCCTCATTCGTACTGCAGCGTTCTCGCGCACCAAGGAAACCATCTACCACCAATGCGGAGATAACCTTGTTCACCAAGGAAACCATCTACCACCATTAAGGAGCTAACCTTGTCCTGTTCCGACTACACGTACTCACTCGAGAAAAGGGGAAAACATCACAAACATCACAAACATCATCTTGCCGCAACGGATCTCTACGAATCCTTAAAGCTCATATGCAACATCACCGATTCGGACTAACGGTCGCGACTATGGCTTCACCGACCATGCCTAATCCACTAACGGAGCGGATCTCTAATGCAAAAACATGTTGGGGATGGACTCAATCGACCCGGAGGTTCCTCTTGAACCTTGGCGACCCAAACCCCTCTCATTTGAGAGTTTGGTGCCCAAAAACTAGAAAATAAAAGATGCTAAAACATGCATCTTAAAACCAAGAGGAGAAGTGTTGTTACCTTCCGATCCCTCTTCCTCGCCATTGCAACCTATCCGGATGAAAACCTTTGCAACGATCTTGCCTCCACGGATCTGGACTCGGCTCGCGATTTGGAGAACCGAAGCCTCTCCAACATCCGGATCTTTCTTTCACCTTCTTCCTTGCTCTCCCCTCTCTCTAGATCTTAGAAAGAGATTTCTTGGAGAAGAATGAGGGTTTCTAACCCTATTCTCGGACTTAACTCAGTAAGGGCAACCTTTGACCATCAGATCCCAAAAGAAGAGAAAGAACAGCCATAATCCAAACTGAAAATTAAAACACCTGGGCCGAACATGGCTTGTGACACGCCCGTGTCCAAGGTCGTGTTCCCCAATTGACGCCGAAACCGTCGCATCCAAAATAGGACACGGGTCCATGACACGCTTGTGTCACATTTGACACGGCCGTGTCCAACCTAAACATGTCTGGGCTCCAGGCCGTGTCCAACCCCTCACAATTCCTGGCTCACAACCTGAGAAGGACACGGCCTGGGACACGCCCGTGTCTCAGGCCGTGTTCGAAGTCTCGACGATCGTCGACTGCCTCTTCGTCGAACTCGCAGAAATTCATCGAACACGCTCGACACGGCCTTGGACACGCCCGTGTCCCGAACCATGTTCACTGCCTCGACACTTCGTTGGGCAAAAAACGTCGACACCACAAGCGCTCGACGAACCCGATAAGGCACGGCCATGGACACGCTCGTGTCCTAGGTCGTGTTCCCTGCCTTTGTCGACACCTCCTCTGTGTCGACACAACTGTGTCGACACCTCCCTTGTGTCGACACTCGAGGGAACACGCCTGCGACATGGGCTCCTACCCGGGCGTGTCGGAGGGCGTGTCCCCCACAATTCGACGAACTGAGCGAAAAATCGTCGACTTCCCGGGCTCTCTACGAACCTGGTATGATACGGCCATGGACATGCCCGTGTCCTAGGCCGTGTGACCCTCACAAAGACACAAACTTGGCTCTCAATGCTGCTCGTCCTTCTTTCAAATTTTGGGGCATTACATTTCTTCTCAACGGAATCTTGCTCCACGTCAGATGACTCCATATCTATCTCTCCTTCAGCTACCATCAGCGCTTCGATCACTTTCTTAACCCGCTCGCATTCCTTCAGTGGAAGACCTGTCTTAGCAGCACTAGACACATCTTTAGATAACAAATCATTTAATTACAAAAGTTCTCCATGTTCATTTGAACTAATATGGGGAGGTGAAGATGGTAGAGTCAGATTGACCTTAGCAGCCAAAGTGACACCACTCGCATTGAATTGCAAGGTAGCTTCACTGGCTTTCAGGAATGGGAGTCCTAAGGTGGGTTTTGACGTGTAATTTATAGTTCCTAACACCTGAAAGCCAGTGACCACAGCAGACCCATTCATAATTACTTCCACATCTTTGATCTCACCATCGGTCTTTACTACTGATCCATCCGCTAGCACTAGAGATTTTTGGATATCAGATTCAATACTTAAATTTAATTTTTCAACATCTTGCAAAGCAAGAATGTTGCAGGATCATCCAGAATCGCATAGAGCTGTTGTCTCTACAGCATTAATCTCACATTTGACGGCCAATTCATTATTATCGCACTCCTCCGCATCCCCAACACTCTTCCCTTGCTCACAGGGATTTTTCTCCGTGTCACTAGGGAGGGTGCCGCGAGTATGCTCGAAGAATGTAAAGGACAGTTGACCCAGCTGTGTCTCCAAGTTCCTCATGGATGCAGTTTGAATGGCCATATTTGATTGGGCCATCTCCATAAACTTCTCCATCATTTCTTCCAGAGCACTTTTACGAGTTCCATGCGCGTTAGGATTATAACCCATATGCGGCGGTCGTGGCTGGATACTAGAGGCTTGGGCATCAAACTGATGATGACCTCCTTGTCATCTTTGACCGGGAGCATTTTGATTCCATGAGAAATTTGGATGATTTCTCATATTGGGGTTATAAACATTATTAAAAGGAACATTGTGATTTTGATTATTTATAAAATTCACATTTTCATCAGATATTATACCTGACGGCTCAGCAATGCTTTCTCCAGCGGTGCACTCGTTGGCATGATGGCCAGGGTTACCACAACCCTGACAATATATATCCATAAACCAAGCTGGAGGAGGGGCCGATCTGGTCAACATATTCCTTCCATCTAACGTATGATGGCTCGCCTCCGATTGTTGCACCACAGCGTTAACTTCAAACAAAGTCCTCGCCCCTCTAGAGGCATTTCTTACGTTGGTCCAACAAGTGCTATGGGAGGCGGTATCTCGAAGTAGCCTCAATGTATCTTCCGAAGATAAGTTCATTATCGTGCCACCAGCAGCTGCGTCGATCATTGCCTTGAAATTAGACTCAATACAAAAATAAAATATTTCAACTAGAGTCCACGGCTCACAGCCGTGCTCTGGGAATCGACACTGAAGTTCTGAGAATCTCTCCCATGCCTCGGATAGCGTCTCTTGGTCTAGTTGCCGGATGGTTACAATATCCCTCCGAGCATTCACTATCTTATCCACCGGGTGGAACTTTGCCAAGAACATAGAGGACAATGCCTCCCAAGTAGTAGTGGTCCCTGGAACAATGGTATGCAGCCAGGTATTTGCCTTATCCCTCAGTGAGAACGGGAACAACCTCAGCTTCACAACGTTGTCAGAAATTCCAGCATACCGGAATATGCCACAAATCTCTGAGAACTCCGCCAGATGGAGCTGCGGGTCCTCACTCGGCAATCTCGAGAACTGCGTATTATTTCTGATCATATTCAGGATGGCGGGTTTTATCTCAAAGTGGTTATTTACGATGGCCAGCCCGAAGCTAGGGTAAACACTTATTGCAGTCAGGATTGTGAAATCACGCATTGTCCTAACGCATGGCTGGACCACCTCTTGGCAAGCAACAATCCGTTCTCCTTGGCCATTTCCTCCTAGGCCATTATTCTCCATTCTTTTTCAGTAGCAGCAGCATGCAGGCGAGCTCGCCTCGCACGTGCAGTTTCTAGATCAACCACAGGATCTTCAACCATTTCACCGGAGTTGGGATCTGTCATACAACACAAAAAAATTCTTTCAAAAATACCAACCGCACTTGCAAACTTTTTCAAAAGAAAAATACACACAACGGTTGCACTCCCTGGCAACGGCGCAAAAAACTTGATGTGTCGACAAGTGTACCGATCGTAGTCAAGTAATAAAGTGAGGAGTTGAATCCCCAGATATCGATCTCTCGAGGAGTGCAAGTAGGGAGTGTGATTTCGCTATTTGAAAAAAGGGATAGCAAGCGGGAAAGTAACCAAAGGGGGTTCTGATTTGGGCTAAATCTATTGCTAAAAATCCTATTGGGGGTCGCCGTCACCACATCTCTTGGGTGGACTACTCAAGAGAGTAGTAGGGAAGATGGATGAGCTAATTAGGGTCGCATTCACCTCTTCGCAACGCACGCTTCTAGCAATCGCTATAACGGCACAATCACAACTAGCACAAGAGATAATGGAGCTCAACAAGCTATCAAGAACTGAAATAAATCGACACCTAGACATGATGAAATATTCAAGCTAATAATATTCATACACAGCATTCAAACTCTCCAAATATTCAGAAAAAGGAAACGTTACTAGTGAAGGGTGAGAGAATCAACCAAACGCACGATGTCTCTCCGAGATTCACAGCCAGATTCAAGGGTTGTCGGGTCGTGTCCGAACTCGGTCTATGGTTGATGTCCGGGAACCAAAAAGGGTTGTCACTTCCTTCAAATATCCCGTCTTCTTCATGAATAATCGCTAGCTGGTACTAACCGGAGAACTTCATGGATGCAGCAACCTTTGAGCTTGACATGGAGCTTGGAGCTTGGAGATGACAATGGTGGCTGGAGATGAAGAGTTTGCTAGCACTTGGAATAGAAATGGAGGCCGGATCAACTCTCCAATGAGGAGAGAGAACATAGTGGCTGGAGGGAAGATTTCCCGCTCAAAAGAGCAGGAATGGCGGCTGGAGGAAGACTGGTTCGGAACTCCTTAATGGAAGAAGAAATCTGCGCTATAAATAGAAACAGGTCAGAAAAATAGGCACGCACGGTCTGGCGCATGACCGTGCGCAAACCATGCGATATTAACTTCCAGATCAAGCATGTGGAAGGAGAAGCATTGACCCGTGCGTTTTACTCGCGCGCAGACGTTTCCGCCCGTGCGAGAAGGCAATCGTACGGGTAGCAACAGAGAGTAGTAATTCAGGACACTACAGGGGAACCGTGCGTTTTACTCACGCACGGGCACTGCAGCCCGTGCGTGAACAAAGTGCAAGATTAACCACAGAAGAGAACAAACTAGAAAGCTACATGAAAACAGTGTGTTTCCTTCGCACACGGTTACGATGAAACCGTGCGTCAACCGTACGTGAGGATCATCAAACTCAGCTCAATGAAATTCGTCGAGCTCAACTCGACGTTCTTCCAGCTGAATAAAATGCACGATCTGGCACAAACCGTGCGTGAAAGAAACACACGACCGTGCATTTTTCACAAATCAGAATTCCTTCCTTGGGGAAAACGCACTACCTGCACAGCAAAGACCAAAACTGGAGCACAAGCTCCCAGCACCAAAGCAAAGCATAAAATGAACAAAGAGAACCATGGGGAGCACCATGTGCTTACCCCCAACAAAATAATGCGCAAATGCCCACCCATGGGCCAAAACAACGCATAATGTAGTAAGTGAAGATCTAAACAAAAATATAACTTTTCCAATTGAAAAAGTAGTGCACATGCAAGATAATAAGCCCAGATGAGTCTGAAAAACCCTATAAATATTGGACTCATCAAGTATATATGTTGGTAATTATTGATGGCTGCTCTCATTTTACTTGGGTGTTCTTTCTGAAACACAAGTCAGACACCTTTGATTCTTTCACTAACTTTGTCTGACAAATTCAGAACGAATTAAACTGCTCAGTGGTCAAAATCAGAAGTGATCATGGAATAGAGTTCGAGTCTGGTGCCATGATTGAATTTTGTGGAAGTCAAAGTATTTTTCATGAGTTTTCCTCCTCATGTACTCCACAACAAAATGGAGTTGTCGAGAGAAGGAATAGAACCCTCATTGAAGCATGTACAACTATGTTGAATGACGCTTCACTATCAGAGTACTTCTGGGTTGAAGCAGTCAACACAGTTTGTCACGTGCAAAACAGAGCGTTAATCAACAAAAACCATCGTATGACTCCCTGTAAACTATTGAAAGGCAAAAAACTGACTGTGTCCTACTTTACAATCTTTGGGAGTAAATGTCTCATACTTAACAATGGGAAGTATTATCCCATGAAGTTTAGTGATAAATGTTTTGAAAGTATTTTTGTAGGCTATAGTAGCCATAGTAAGGCATATGGGATTTTTAATAAGAAAACCCTGGTGGTAGAAGAGTCTATCAATGTTATATTTGATGAGATGAGCATGCTTCATAGCAGCTCATCTAGCATTGTTGGTGTAGATGCAGGTACCAGGTTCAAAGATCTAAGCTTGGAGGAAGCTATCAAGGAAGATACTCCAAGCTCAGTCAAGGTCGTCGATCCAAGTATGGTGGATGAAGAACGACTGGATGAAGAACAACCTCAACCTGTAGGAGATGTTATAGACGTGGCAGAACCTGTCGGTGGGCGAGGAAGAAATATAGCGTTCAGACACCTGAGAGATCACTCGGTTGACCGGATCATTGGAGAGCCAGGCGATGGTGTCAAAACAAGAAAAGGTACTGCTAATGAGATTCTACATCTTAGTTTTCTGCCTCAGGTTGAGCCAAAAAAGTTTGAAGAAGCAAACAATGGTGCCTCTTGGGTATTGGCAATGCAAGAGGAGCTCAATCAGTTTTAAAGATGCAAAGTTTGGGAGTTGGTGCCCAAGCCAAAAGGATAGAATGTCATCGGCACCAAATGGATTTTTAGAAACAAGTTGGACAAAAATGGAATCATTATAAAGACTAAGTCAGGCTTGTAGCTCCAGGATATAAACAAGAAGAGGGGATCGACTTCAACCAGACCTTTGCTTCAGTGGCCAAACTCAAAGCGATCAGGTTGTTTCTTGCGTATATTGCCTTCAAAGGCTTTAAAGTCTATCAAATAGACGTAAAATCAGCATTCCTCAACGGGAATCTGAAATAGGAAGTATATGTAGCACAACCCCCAGGTTTTGTCAACTCTACTTTCCCTGAATATGTTTACTTTCTTAACCAAGCTCTTTACGGCTTAAAGCAAGCTCCCCGAGCTTGGTATGATATGTTGTCTATCTTTCTTCTTGAGAACAAGTTCACAAGAGGAAAGATAGACAAGACATTATTTCTTAGGGAAGTAAAAGGTAAGATTTTGCTAGTACAAATATATGTCGATGACATTATCTTTGGCTCTACGGAAGACAACCTTTGGAAGAAGTTTTCTAAACTTATGCAAGGGAAGTTTGAAATGAGCAATATAAGAGAGCTGAAGTATTTCTTAGGACTTCAGGTGAAACAATCAGAAGATGGAATTTTCATCTCTCAGACGAAGTTCACCAATGAGTTACTAAAGAAATTTGGAATGGAAAACGCAACCTCGATGAGGACTCCAATGGGTTCAACTATGTCTTTGGACAAGGATAAGAAAGGGAAACCTTTTGATGAAACCAAGTACAGAAGCATAATTGGATCCTTGCTCTACCTTGTTGCCAATAGACCTGACATAATGTTCTCGACATATGTGTGCGCTTGATTTCAGGTGAACTCTAAGGAATCACATTACGTCGTTACAAAGTGAATTTTAAGATACCATAAGGGCACACCAAATCTTGGCTTATAGTACCCAAGAAGTAATGATGTTGAGCTAATTGGATTTTCAGATGCAGATTTTGCAGGTAGCAGGCATGACAGGAAAAGCAAATCGCTTATCTTGCCGGAAAGTTAGTGATACATTCCATTGCTTATGATACATTCCATCGGCACATCGAATTGCGATGGTGAACCAATTTCAAACGCTAACTCAAGGCGAGAGGTCGGTGGATGACTACTTGCACGATTTTACGAGATTGGGAATATATGCAGGATTTACGTTTGCAGATAAGGAAAGGAAAACAAATCGGTTTTATGACGGGCTGAGAGATGACCTGCGGTTGCTTCTCTCAGGACCAATGACGCAAGATTTTCTTACCTTGGTCAATATGGCCTGCTCCCTCGAACTGGACATGAAGCGTGTGTAGTGTAAGAATTACTTAGCAGGGAAGAAGCCAGAGTTCAAGGTACCTGGTTCTTCAACGTCTGGGTATCGACGGTGGAAAAAGAAGCCTAAAACTTCTGCGCCGGCACCTTCTTCTCATATGTCTGGAGCAACTTCTGGGAGAGGTCCACCCACATGTTATACATGTGGAAAGGTGGGTCATATAGCCCGAGATTGTTGGAGTGGCCTTCCAAAGGGGGAGAAAAAGATAGGTGCGTCTTATGCTGAAAAGGGAAAGGCAGTGGTGGAATCAATTGCATCTCAAGTACAACCCCGAGTCTATAATCTTGGCCAACATGAGGCCATAAAGCAAAGTGACGTGGTAACATGTATGAGTTAAGATACAGTTTTTACTGCTTTCCATATTTAGTACCTTGTGCGCTGTTTGTGTATAGTTATTTGTATTTAGGCTTTGTCCTGATATTGGAGTTGTAACACCCCAAATCCCAGGATTGGGAAAACGTTGGGTGACACGGCCTGGGACACGGGCGTGTCCCAGGGCGTTTCCTGCTCGGGTGAGCAGCTGACGAGTGGTCGACGAAAATCCATTTCTATGAAAAATGAGGGAACACGCGCTCTGAAACAGGCATGTCAGAGGTCGTGTCCTCCTCTGGTTGACGAATTCAGTTCGACGAAGTTGAGCTGCAGGCGTGTCTGCTGCCGTGTATGGGCACACGGCTTGTGACACGGGCGTGTCACAGGCCGTGTCCTTTGCTGGACGTGCCCAGGGCATTTGAGGCCTGATGAACACGGGCAGGACACGGTCGTGTCTTGGGGTACACGGCCTTTGACATGGGCGTGTCACTGGCTGTGTCCCGATCGGGTTGAATTGGTTTTATGTAGCCTGAAGTACATGGCCACAGACACGGCCGTGTCTGAATGCGTGTCAGGTGACACGGCCCGTGACACGGGCGTGTCATATGGCCGTGTACTGGTCTGGATGAGTCAGTTGTGTGCCGCTTAAGGTACACGGCCTATGATACGAGCGTATCACAGGCCGTGTCAGGCAAAAATTAGCCTTTTATTCCGTACTCCATTTTCGGATCTATATGCCAAACTAGTGGGGATTCCACGAATCAACCCAAGGGAATCCCTTCACAATCCACCCTCTAGTGGGGGAATTCCATGCACATGCCAAAAAGGAAGCCTTCACATGGCTAAGAAGAAAAATCGTTACCCATGACGATCGCTTTGGTGCCATGAGATTTCTAGCCGGCTGGAAAGTACCGCAGCGGCTTTGCCTCCACAATGCTGGCCTCGGATCTCTAACCGGAACTCTGCAGCTCCACCAGTGGCCGGCTCCTTCCCTCCTCCTCCTCCTTCCTCTCTCTCTCTCTCTAGGTTTTTCGAAAGAAGATCACTTAGGCCAAAATGAGAATCCCATCTCATTTCCCAGTCTTAAGGAAGGAGGGGGGAATCTAGGCCATCAGATCCCAGCTAAAGAAAATGGACGGCCATGATTTTGCTACAAAAGGCTAATTTTTGCCTGACACGGCCTGTGACACGCCCGTGTGACATGCCCGTGTCGTGGACCATGTGCCTTAAGCGGCACACAACCGACTCATCCAGACCAGTACACAGCCATGTGACACGCCCGTGTCACAGGCCGTGTCACCTGACACGCCTTCAGACACGCCCGTGACTGTGGCAGTGTACTTTAGGCTGCACACAACCAATTCAACCCGATCGGGATACGGCTAGTGACACGCCCGTGTCATAGACCATGTACCCCAAGACACGACCGTATCCTGTCCGTGTTTACCAGGCCTCAAATGCCCGGGGCATGTCTAGCAAAGGACACGGCTTGTGACACGCCCGTATCACAGGCCGTGTTCCCATACACGGCAGCAGACACGCCTGCAGCTCAACTTCGTCGAACTGAATTCGTCGACTAGAGGAGTACACTGCCCCTAACACGCCCTTGTCAGATGGCATGTTCCCTCATTTTTCGTAGAAATGGATTTTCATCGCCCACTCGCCGGCTGCTCACCCGAGCAGGACACGCCCTGTGACATTAAGATTAAAAGTCTCCGGCTACATGTCATGGAGCAAATGCTCAACTTTTACCGTTGGGTTTCGGCCCCGATATGGTGGTGGGACCCTAGTTCACCGGTACACCAAGAATGTGGCCTGAGTGCACGGATCGTCGTACCGCGTGGCTGACGGTTTTGATGGAATATTTGTGCGTAAGTGCACAATATGTGATGAATATATATGTCTGCATATGAATTGCTATGCCTGCAGGGAAGGAATGCCACTGCCCCGAGAAAGGGGTAGGGTCGTTATAAATTGGTTAGCTGAATGCTGACTGTTGCCTTGTTTGCCACCGTTGGGTGGACTGTCCTTGTACAGGTGCTGGAGAGCCGAGCGGGACATTTAAAGGCTGAAGTCCCTGCTGCTGCTGCTGCTAGCCCTTGAAGGCTAAAATGAAAATATTATGTTTTGTTCATGTGTGGCCGGCCTGCGCGCCGATGTTTGGAAGCCACTTTTGTAAAGAAAACCTGTATGGCCATAAGGCCAACTGACTTTATATTTGGTGTACATTCATATATATATATATATATATATATATATATATATATATATATATATATATGTGGGTGTTTATATTGGTGGACATTCATGGTTGGAGTTCAGTTTAATGTTATAAGCTTCCGCTAGAATGTTATGAGTTAGGATGTGCAACTCTAGTATCACTCTGTGACTTCGCCGCCTGTTTTGTAGTATATGATGTGGGGCCCCGGCCGGACCCTCTATTATATGCTATATGAACGGATGGAGTTGTTACATTGCAGGTGCTGATGAGTTAAATGAAATTGAGCGGAAGGGAGGCTTGCTGCTTAAAGGCCCTTGAAGGTCGTGCGAAGAATGCTTGGATTTCATGTGTGGCCAGCCTGCGTGCCGATGTATGAAGTTGTATATTTATAAAGAGCAATTTGTAAGGCCTTAAGTCCGTGAGCGTGTATGTGTTGTATACATTCCTAGTTTATATGTATAAATGTGGAGTTTATATATTTAGTGGACATTCGCTGTGATGAGTTCATATAACTTAAAATGCTGCGCTAGAATGCTCTGAGTTAGGGTGCGAGTAGAATGAGATTTTGATTTCCACGCGTAATTCTGCCATTTGTCTGTGAAATATGGCGTGGGGCCACGGCCGGACCCACCGTTATATTCCATATGACGAATGGAGGCGTTACAAAGTGGTATCAGAGCTAGGTTTGAGATTTATGGGAGGGAGAACATAATTGAACTCAAGAATGTCCACTAGGAATGTAATGCCTGCACGTGAGGAGCATGAATGTGAAATCAATGTATATTTGCCATTATGAAATTGATGATTAATGGTGTTTTGTACATTGATAGGTGATGAGGAGTGGTGCTGGGCAGTCTGAGCCCCACCGGTTCGACGAGAGTGCAACACCAGTTGAAACACCTACACCTCCCTCGGCGGAGACCATACGTATGGTGATTGAGACGGTGCCTGCCGTGTTACAGGAACAGCCTACTGGGCAGGCAAGACCTGCAGGGGTGCCAGTACGGCCTGGTACAAGGCAAGAGTGCACTGAAACTATGGTGGATGAGCAAGCAGCGAACGAGCAGTTGAAACGATTTATGGAGTTTCATCCACCTACGTTTGGCGGGATGGGTTTCCCAAAGCAGGCGGAATATTGGATTACAAGAGGGAAGAGGATCTTGACAGCAATCCGGACTGCGGAGCCACAGAAAGTGACTTTAGCCACTTTTCTCTTGGAAGGCGATGTGAGGCTTTGGTGGGATGAAGTTGAATTGCACTACTTGGCAGGTCAAGGATTGGAAGAGATATCGATCAAAGAATTCTCACGAATATTTTTGGCCAAGTATTTGCCAGTATCGCAGCGGATTGCTATGGAGAATGAGTTTCAACGTCTGGTGCAGGGTGAGACTGACATTGATACATACCTACATGAGTTTACTAGACTGGGGCGCTATGCGGGGTCTTCTTTCACTAAAGAGGCTCGGAAGACGAATCGATTTTATGAGGGACTGCGTGACGACTTAAGGTTGGCACTTCCAAGTTCAGAGAACCAAGGCTTCCAAGCGTTGGTAGATACAGCCCGGGCGCTGGAGGTGTTGAAACGGGTGCAAGATAAGAAGAGCTTGGCGGTGGCGCAGCCAGACGTTAAAGTTCTACAGTCGGCACAATCAGAGTTTAGGAGACGAGATAAGAAAAGGTTCAGGCCTGCTGAATCAACTCCGTCGACTGTCTCTTCGGGGGCAACCTATGGGCAAGGACGTGTAGATACACGTACATGTTTTAAATGTGACAAGCAAGGACATATAGCCTCGTTATTGTTGGAGTGCCCCTCCAAGGAGTGAGAACAAGATAGGTGTGTCTTATGAAGAAAAGGGCAAAGCAGTGGTCGCGTCATCTGCATCCCGAACGCAACCTCGATTGCATAATCTTGAAGTGCAAGAGCCGCAAAGCTCAATCGGTGAAGTATAGCCTCAAGTGCTCAGTGTGGAACTCCAAGAGGCTATCAAACGATATATGCAAAATAAGAAGAGTGACCCGTATTACTTTGGTGATATGACTAATGCTGTATTTATGTTATATGTCGTGGTGAACGATGAACTGTTGGTGCACATCTTGTTTTATTTAGGTGATCGATCGATCATGGTGTATATCTATGATGTTTGGATATATAACTATATGAAATTGTGGATGGATGTCCACATGGTAGAGATATGTATGTATATATGTGCTGACATGATATGTTTGTTTTGTGCGATGTCGTGGGGCGAGACAAGCTTCGACCTCTGCACAACCCGGCTCATTTTATTCGGGATATCGGTTGCTTATGGTGCAACGAGGAGTGATTATGTGAATGTCTGTCGTTGAGCTAAATTTCAGGATGAAATTTTTTTGAAGGAGGGGAGGGTTATAACAACCCCAAATCGCAATTTGAGTTCAGGTTGGGTGACACGGCCTAGGACACGGGCGTGTCCCAGGGCATGTCGTGCTCGGGGTGAGTGGCCTCTCGAGTGCTCGATGAAATATACTCGAGAAGTACTCGAGAAGAGAGAACACGCCTGCGACACGGGCGTGTCACAGGGCGTGTCCTTGGCGGGATCAACCAGTGATGCGACCAATTATAACGACCCTACCCCTTACCCAGGGCAGTGGTTCCTTCCCTGCATGCATTGCCATCGGCGAAGATCGAACATGCATACCATCCTAACCTCGTGAACTCATGCAGGTAAGTTTCAACACTGCCCTCTCCTTGCGTCAGCCTTTGGAACTCATTTTCCATGGCAATGCGTTGTGCCGCTGGTAGATGCTTTGCCATGAAGAGTCGCGAGAACTTCTCAATTGACACTTGTGTTAACAGCCTGCCCGCTAAGTGGTGTCGTTCCATCTCGTCCCACCATAAACGAGCCTTTCCTTCCGGTAAGAAGGTGGCTAAGGTGACCTTCTGATCTTCCTCCATCCTGATCGCCATCATTATCTGCTTGATGCACGACAACCAGTCCTCTTCCTACGTAGGGGATCCCACACCCACAAACATAGGCGGATTGAAGCTTATAAACTGCTACAACTGCCTTTCAGCTGCTCGAGGATCCACAGCCGCAACAGGTTCTGGCCTCGACGCAACCTGTTCTGGCCTCAATGCCGGCTGCGCCTGCCCAGTAGGTTGTGATTGAATTATCGCAAACAGGGCCTCAGCAACTAATCGAACAGTTTCCGCATAAGGGGGAGGTGCAGGCACCTCATCTAGTGTTATACTCTCATCCAAACGCTGGGACTCCGACTGCCCAGCACCACTTCGAGTCACCTATAGGTGAACAAGACACGCACAGTAGCGACCTCACAAAAGCAATAACAACAAAATAGGAACGTGCAGGTTCCTCAAACACATGTATTTGCATTCCTAGAGTGAACATTCAAGAGTTCATTAATATCAACATGGTTCGCACAGACACGTGCTCACTGGAGTGCGCGCGAGCTTTTGAAGAGCTAAAGAGTTGGTTGACCACGACGCTCGTGTTGACTTCGCCATGTGGTACCGATGGATTCGAGATCTATAGTGATGCTTCAGGAAGCGGCTTAGGTTGCGTTCTTCTGCAAAATGGGAAAGTGATTGCTTATGGCTCCCGCTAGTTGAAGGTGCATGAGCGAAATTATCCCGTCCACGACTTAGAGTTGGCGGCGGTGATCTTTACACTAAAGTTATGGCGGCATTATCTTTATGGCGTGAAAGTGGATATCTATACGTACCACAAGATCCTAAAGTATTTGTTGGAGCAGAAGGACCTGAATATGCGACAACAAAGGTGGTTGGAGTTCCTTGGGGACTACGCCCGGGAAGGGAAATGTGGTCGCTGATGCCTTGAGTCGGAGGGCTCCGGCAAGGGCAAGTTGGTTGCAGAGGCACGATGAACGTCTAATCCAGGATTTGGAAGCGTTATATATTTACTGTGTTGACAAGAATTCCTCATCCAATGCAAGTCTGAACTGGACGGAGGTGCAATATGACCTTGCGGATAGGATTCGACGAGCAACAGAGCTGGATGAAAGTCTCTAATGCTATGCAAAAGACGGGTCAGAGGGCAAATTCTCCTGGGATGACATCCTTTTGCGGAAAGAGCGTCGGTTGTGCATCCCGAGTATGGGTAAATTACGAGAAGAGTTGATGTACGAAGCTCACTTTACGAAGTACTCAATTCACCCTGGGAGAACAAAGATGTTCAGGGACATGAAGAAGCTGCTCTGGTGGCCAGGACTGAAGAATGATCTCGCTCATTACGTAGCCAAATACCAGACTTGTGCTTTGGTGAAGGCGGAATGCTAGAAGCCTGGCGGTTTCTTGAAGTCGTTGCCGATTCCGGAATGGAAGTTCGATGATATTTCAATGGATTTCGTGCACTGGTTGCCGAGATCTCAACGCGGGAATGATTCAATCTGGATGATTGTGAACTGGTTGACAAAAGTGGCGCACTTCCTTCCAAACAAACGGGATGATTCAATGGAGAGTTTGGCAAAACTCTATGTGGAACAGATCGTACGGCTACATGGTGTTCCTCATAGCATTGTGAGCAATCGTGATGGACGCTTTACTTCAATGATTGGAGGCTAATCCATCAGTTGTTGGGCACGAAAATGACGTTCAGCACGACATTTCATCCCCAAATAGATAGCCAAACTGAGAGGACCAACAGGACTATGGAGGATATGCTCTGAATGTGCGCCCTGGACTTTGGTAAGAGATGGGAAGATCATGTCTATCTGGTGGAGTTTGCTTACAACAATAGCTACCAAGCGAGCATCGGTATGGCACTGTTTGAAGCTCTGTATGGTCAGAAGTGTTGTACGCCGTTAGCTTGGGCAGAAGCAGGCAAATCCAAAGTGTATAGGCGTAACGAAGTCGATGAAGCGATCTCGGCAATATGCACTATCTGAGAGAGGCTACTGATAGCCCAGGATCGGCAAGCAAAATACTACAACGCCAAGCACCGGAACGTGGAGTTCGCGGTGGGCGACTGGGTATCTTTGAAGATCAAGCCCTTCAAAGGCATGTCAAGGATTCGGCGACTGAAAAAGTTGAGTCCGAGGTATCTTGGTCCATTTGAAGTGGTGGAGCGAATTGGGGAAGCTGCATATTGGCTAGCTCTTTCGGCAGACTTGGCTGGATTACATGATGTGTTTCACATCTCTGTGCTTCGAAAAGCCATAAATGTGGGTGTTTATATTGGTGGACATTCATGGTTGGAGTTCAGTTTAATGTTATAAGCTTCCGCTAGAATGTTATGAGTTAGGATGTGCAACTCTAGTATCACTCTGTGACTTCACCGCCTGTTTTGTAGTATATGATGTGGGGCCCCGGCCGGACCCTCTTTTATATGCTATATGAACGGATGGAGCTGTTACATTGCAGGTGCTGATGAGTTAAATGAAATTGAGCAGAAGGGAGACTTGCTGCTTAAAGTCCCTTGAAGGTCGTGCGAAGAATGCTTGGATTTCATGTGTGGCCAGCCTGCGTGCCGATGTATGAAGTTGTATATTTATAAAGAGAAATTTGTAAGGCCTTAAGTCCGTGAGCGTGTATGTGTTGTATACATTCCTAGTTTATATGTATAAATGTGGAGTTTATATATTTAGTGGACATTCGCTGTGATGAGTTCATATAACTTAAAATGCTGCGCTAGAATGCTCTGAGTTAGGGTGCGAGTAGAATGAGATTTTGATTTCCACGCGTAATTCTGCCATTTGTCTGTGAAATATGGCGTGGGGCCACGGCCGGACCCACCGTTATATTCCATATGACGAATGGAGGCGTTACAAAGTGGTATCAGAGCTAGGTTTGAGATTTATGGGAGGGAGAACATAATTGAACTCAAGAATGTCCACTAGGAATGTAATGCCTGCACGTGAGGAGCATGAATGTGAAATCAATGTATATTTGCCATTATGAAATTGATGATTAATGGTGTTTTGTACATTGATAGGTGATGAGGAGTGGTGCTGGGCAGTCTGAGCCCCACCGGTTCGACGAGAGTGCAACACCAGTTGAAACACCTACACCTCCCTCGGCGGATACCATACGTATTGTGATTGAGACGGTGCCTGCCGTGTTACAGGAACAGCCTACTGGGCAGGCAAGACCTGCAGGGGTGCCAGTACGGCCTGGTATAAGGCAAGAGTGCACTGAAACTATGGTGGATGAGCAAGCAGCGAACGAGCAGTTGAAATGATTTATGGAGTTTCATCCACCTACGTTTGGCGGGATGGGTTTCCCAAAGCAGTCGGAATATTGGATTACAAGAGGGAAGAGGATCTTGATAGGAATCCGGACTGCGGAGCCACAGAAAGTGACTTTAGCCACTTTTCTCTTGGAAGGCGATGTGAGGCTTTGGTGGGATGAAGTTGAATTGCACTACTTGGCAGGTCAAGGATTGGAAGAGATATCGATCAAAGAATTCTCACGAATATTTTTGGCCAAGTATTTGCCAGTATCGCAGCGGATTGCTATGGAGAATGAGTTTCAACGTCTGGTGCAGGGTGAGACTGACATTGATACATACCTACATGAGTTTACTAGACTGGGGCGCTATGCGGGGTCTTCTTTCACTAAAGAGGCTCGGAAGACGAATCGATTTTATGAGGGACTGCGTGACGACTTAAGGTTGTCACTTCCAAGTTCAGAGAACCAAGGCTTCCAAGCGTTGGTAGATACAGCCCGGGCGCTGGAGGTGTTGAAACGGGTGCAAGATAAGAAGAGCTTGGCAGTGGCGCAGCCAGACATTAAAGTTCTACAGTCGGCACAATCAGAGTTTAGGAGACGAGATAAGAAAAGGTTCAGGCCTGCTGAATCAACTCCGTCGATTGTCTCTTTGGGAGCAACCTATGGGCAAGGACGTGTAGATACACGTACATGTTTTAAATGTGACAAGCAAGGACATATAGCCTGTTATTGTTGGAGTGCCCCTCCAAGGAGTGAGAACAAGATAGGTGTGTCTTATGAAGAAAAGGGCAAAGCAGTGGTCGCGTCATCTGCATCCCGAACGCAACCTCGATTGCATAATCTTGAAGTGCAAGAGCCGCAATGCTCAATCGGTGAAGTATAGCCTCAAGTGCTCAGTGTGGAACTCCAAGAGGCTATCAAACGATATATGCAAAATAAGAAGAGTGACCCGTATTTCTTTGGTGATATGACTAATGCTGTATTTATGTTATATGTCGTGGTGAACGATGAACTGTTGGTGCACATCTTGTTTTATTTAGGTGATCGATCGATCATGGTGTATATCTATGATGTTTGGATATATAACTATATGAAATTGTGGATGGATGTCCACATGTTAGAGATATGTATGTATATATGTGCTGACATGATATGTTTTTTTTGTGCGATGTTGTGGGGCGAGACAAGCTTCGACCTCTGCACAACCCGGCTCATTTTATTCGGGATATCGGTTGCTTATGGTGCAACGAGGAGTGATTATGTGAATGTCTGTCGTTGAGCTAAATTTCAGGATGAAATTTTTTTGAAGGAGGGGAGGGTTATAACAACCCCAAATCGCAATTTGAGTTCAGGTTGGGTGACACGGCCTAGGACACGGGCGTGTCCCAGGGCATGTCGTGCTCGGGGTGAGTGGCCTCTCGAGTGTTCGATGAAATATACTCGAGAAGTACTCGAGAAGAGAGAACACGCCTGCGACACGGGCGTGTCACAGGGCGTGTCCTTGGCGGGATCAACCAGTGATGTGACTAATTATAACGACCCTACCCCTTACCCGGGGCAGTGGTTCCTTCCCTGCATGCATTGCCATCGGCGAAGATCGAACATGCATACCATCCTAACCTCGTGCACTCATGCAGGTAAGTTTCAACACTGCCCTCTCCTTGCGTCAGCCTTTGGAACTCATTTTCCATTGCAATGCGTTGTGCTGCTGGTAGATGCTTTGCCATGAAGAGTCGCGAGAACTTCTCAATTGACACTTGTGTTAACAGCCTGCCCGCTAAGTGGTGTCGTTCCATCTCGTCCCACCATAAACGAGCCTTTCCTTCCGGTAAGAAGGTGGCTAAGGTGACCTTCTGATCTTCCTCCATCCTGATCGCCATCATTATCTGCTTGATGCACGACAACCAGTCCTCTGCCTACGTGGGGGATCCCACACCCACAAACATAGGAGGATTGAAGCTTATAAACTGCTACAACTACCTTTCAGCTGCTCGAGGATCCACAGCCGCAATAGGTTCTGGCCTCGACGCAACCTGTTCTGGCCTCAATGTCGGCTGCGCCTGCCCAGTAGGTTTTGATTGAATTATCGCAAACAGGGACTCAGCAACTAATCGAACAGTTTCCGCATAAGGGGGAGGTGCAGGCACCTCATCTAGTGTTATACTCTCATCCAAACGCTGGGACTCCGACTGCCCAGCAGCACTTCGAGTCACCTATAGGTGAACAAGACACGCACAGTAGAGACCTCACAAAAGCAATAACAACAAAATAGGAACGTGCAGGTTCCTCAAACACATGTATTTGCATTCCTAGAGTGAACATTCAAGAGTTCATTAATATCAACATGGTTCACACAGACACGTGCTCACTGGAGTGCGCGCGAGCTTTTGAAGAGCTAAAGAGTTGGTTCACCACGACGCTCGTGTTGACTTCGTCATGTGGTACCGATGGATTCGAGATCTATAGTGATGCTTCAGGAAGCGGCTTAGGTTGCGTTCTTCTGCAAAATGGGAAAGTGATTGCTTATGGCTCCCGCTAGTTGAAGGTGCATGAGCGAAACTATCCCGTCCACGACTTAGAGTTGGCGGCGGTGATCTTTACACTAAAGTTATGGCGACATTATCTTTATGGCGTGAAAGTGGATATCTATACGTACCACAAGATCCTAAAGTATTTGTTGGAGCAGAAGGACCTGAATATGTGACAACGAAGGTGGTTGGAGTTCCTTGGGGACTACGCCCGGGAAGGGAAATGTGGTCGCTGATGCCTTGAGTCGGAGGGCTCCGGCAAGGGCAAGTTGGTTGCAGAGGCACGATGAACGTCTAATCCAGGATTTTGGAAGCGTTATATATTTACTGTGTTGACAAGAATTCCTCATCCAATGCAAGTCTGAACTGGACGGAGGTGCAATATGACCTTGCGGATAGGATTCGACGAGCAACAGAGCTGGATGAAAGTCTCTAATGCTATGCAAAAGACGGGTCAGAGGGCAAATTCTCCTGGGATGACATCCTTTTGCGGAAAGAGCGTCGGTTGTGCATCCCGAGTATGGGTAAATTACGAGAAGAGTTGATGTACGAAGCTCACTTTACGAAGTACTCAATTCACCCTGGGAGAACAAAGATGTTCAGGGACATGAAGAAGCTGCTCTGGTGGCCAGGACTGAAGAATGATCTCGCTCATTACGTAGCCAAATACCAGACTTGTGCTTTGGTGAAGGCGGAATGCTAGAAGCCTGGCGGTTTCTTGAAGTCGTTGCCGATTCCGGAATGGAAGTTCGATGATATTTCAATGGATTTCGTGCACTGGTTGCCGAGATCTCAACGCGGGAATGATTCAATCTGGATGATTGTGAACTGGTTGACAAAAGTGGCGCACTTCCTTCCAAACAAACGGGATGATTCAATGGAGAGTTTGGCAAAACTCTATGTGGAACAGATCGTACGGCTACATGGTGTTCCTCATAGCATTGTGAGCAATCGTGATGGGCGCTTTACTTCAATGATTGGAGGCTAATCCATCAGTTGTTGGGCACGAAAATGACGTTCAGCACGACATTTCATCCCCAAATAGATAGCCAAACTGAGAGGACCAACAGGACTATGGAGGATATGCTCTGAATGTGCGCCCTGGACTTTGGTAAGAGATGGGAAGATCATGTCTATCTGGTGGAGTTTGCTTACAACAATAGCTACCAAGCGAGCATCGGTATGGCACTGTTTGAAGCTCTGTATGGTCAGAAGTGTTGTACGCCGTTAGCTTGGGCAGAAGCAGGCAAATCCAAAGTGTATAGGCGTAACGAAGTCGATGAAGCGATCTCGGCAATATGCACTATCTGAGAGAGGCTACTGATAGCCCAGGATCGGCAAGCAAAATACTACAACGCCAAGCACCGGAACGTGGAGTTCGCGGTGGGCGACTGGGTATCTTTGAAGATCAAGCCCTTCAAAGGCATGTCAAGGATTCGGCGACTGAAAAAGTTGAGTCCGAGGTATCTTGGTCCATTTGAAGTGGTGGAGCGAATTGGGGAAGCTGCATATTGGCTAGCTCTTTCGGCAGACTTGGCTGGATTACATGATGTGTTTCACATCTCTGTGCTTCGAAAAGCCATCAAAGATCCAGCTCAAGTGATCGAGAATGATCGTGTGTCGGTGGAGTATAGGCTAACGATGAAGGTTAGGCCCATTCGAATCGAGGATCGCGCCGACAAACAGTTGCGGAACAAGACGATCGGGATGGTTAAAGTCCGGTGGGACAACTGTGGCCATGAAGAGCTAACATGGGAACGAGAGCAGACCATGCGAGCTGAATTTCCCGAGCTCTTTGTGTAACTGTTATGCAGTGCGTGTTAAGTTGTATGAAACGTTTATGGAATAGAACATCTTGTGTTTGATTTCCTTCCTGTGTGAAAATTTCGGGGACGAAATTTATTGTAAGGAGGGGAGGGTTGTAACACCCCAAATCCCAGGATTGGGAAAAACTTGGGTGACACAGCCTGGGACACGGGCGTGTCCCATGGTGTGTCCTTCTCGGGTGAGCAGCCGACGAGTGGTTGACGAAAATCCATTTCTACGAAACATGAGGGAAAACGCCCTCTGACATGGGCGTGTCAGAGGGCGTGTCCTCCTCTGGTTGATGAATTCAGTTCGACGAAGTTGAGCTGCAGGCGTGTCTGCTTCCATGTATGGGCACACGACCTGTGACACGGGCGTGTCACAGGCCGTGTCCTTTGCTGGACATACCCAGGGCATTTGAGGACTGATGAACACGGGCAGGACACGGTTGTGTCTTGGGGTACATGGCCTTTGACACAGGCGTGTCACTTGCCATGTCCTGATCGGGTTGAATTGGTTTTGTGCAGCCTGAAGTACATGGCCACAGACACGGCCGTGTCTGAAGGCATGTCTGGTGACACGACCCGTGACGCGGGCGTATCACATGGCCGTGTACTAGTCTGGATGAGTCAGTTGTGTGTCGCTTAAGGTACACGGCCTGTGACACGGGCGTGTCACAGGCCGTGTCAGGCAAAAATTAGCCTGTTGTGGCAAAATCGTGGCCATCCATTTTCTCAGCTGGGATCTGATGGCTCAGAGTCCTCCCTGCTTCCTTAAGGCTGAGGATGAGAAAGAAATCCTCATTTTGCATTTGGCCATCATCTTTCTACAAAGATAGAGAGAGAGAAAGGAGGAGGAGGAGGATGGGAGCCGGCCACCGGTGGAGCTGCGGAGTTCCTATTTGAGATCTGAGGCTAGTGTTGTGAAGGCAAGGCTGCTGCGGTACTTTCCAGCCAACTAGGAGTTCATGGCGCCAAAGCGATCGTCAAGGGTAAAGATCTTTCTTCCTAGCCATATGAAGGCTTCCTTTTTGGCATGTGCATGGAATTCCCCCACCAGATTGTGGATCGTGAAGGGATTCCCTTAGGTTGATTCTTGGAATGCCCAATCGTTTGCCACATAGATTCGGAAATGGAGTATGGAATAGGCATGTTGTGTGAAGCCCATCTGGATAGGTTGGTCTGGATTTGTAATGTTGCATGTACGCACCGGAGAACACTCAGTGATTAAACATGTAGTTTTGGGAGTCGACGGGTTAGACCTGTGAAGGGTAGTGGTAGGAAGTACTAGAGTGGTAGTCCAGGAAAATACCCTTGTGATGCTTGTGATGCTGAATGGGTTATACCTATGAAGGGTAGTACAGGAAGTACTGGATTGGAAGTCCAGGAAATACCCTTGTAATGTTTGATGTTCATGGGTTGTGCATGTGAAGGGTAGTAGCAGGAACTACTGGATTTGAGATCAAGGAAAATACCCTTGATACTTGTTATGTTTACTGGGTTGTGCCTGTGAAGGGTAGTAGCAGGAAGTACTGGTATGGAAGTCCAGGAAAGACCCTCTGATGCTTGTGATACTTAATGGGTGGTGCCTGTGAAGGGTAGTAACAGGAAGTACTGGTGTGCCCAGGAAAACACCCAGGCTTTATGCCAAACAGGTAAGGTGAAACCGACCCGCACCTTTTCTTAGCCACGAGTATGCTGTACTCGGTGATGGTAAGGCGACTTGAGCAATGGGGGGTGGTTGATCCGACCTATGTTATGTCTGTCTGACGTGAGACATGAAAGTGCGGTCTATTGGAGCGCATAGCGAGAGTCTTAGGCATGCGCGCCACGGCACCATGGGGGGCTACGAGCCAATCTCGGGTCATTAAGACTAAAGTCTCCGGCTGCACGCCATGGAGCAAATGCTCAACTTTTACCGTTGGGTTTCGGCCCTGATATGGTGGTGGGACCCTGGTTCGCCGGTACACCAAGAATGTGCCCTGAGTGCACGGATCGTCGGGCCGTGTGGCTGACAGTTATGATGGAATGTTTGTGCGTGAGAGCACGATGTATGATATATCTGCCTATGAATTTCTATGCCTGCAGGGAAGGAATACCACTGCCCCGGGAAAGAGGTAGGGTCATTATAAATTGGTCAGCTGAATGCTGACCGTTGCCTTGTTTGTCACCGCTGGGTGGGCTATCCTTGTATAGATGCTGGAGAACCAAGCGGGACATTTAAAGGCTGAAGTCCCTGCTGCTACTGCTACTACCGCTACCGCTAGCCCTCGAAGGCTGTGTTGAAATATTATGTTTTGTTCATGTGTGGTCGGCCTACGTGCTGATGTTTGGAAGCCACTATTGTAAAGAACAACTGTAAGGCCATAAGGCCAACTGACTTTGTATTTGATACATTCCTATATAAATGTGTGTGTTTATATTAGTGGACATTCATGGTTGGAGTTCAATTTTATGTTAAAAGCTTCCGCTAGAATGCTATGAGTTAGGATGCGCAACTCTGATAACAACCTGTGACTTCCCCGCCTATTTTGTAGTATATGGTGTGGGGCCCCGGCCGGACCTTCTACTATATGCTATACGAACGGATGGAGTCGTTACAGGAGTATCCGGCAAGAACACTGTTCAATATAGGAGCTTCTCATTCCTTTCTATATGAGGATTTCGTGGGACGTATCAGAGTGCCTTTGTAATGACCCTAGCCGATCCAACGTGGTAATGTCACGGCTCCGCTCTATGTAACGACCCTAGCCGATCCAACGTGACATTGTCACATTGGATCGGCTAGGGTCGTTACAGCCTTCATTTACACCAACAGATCGAGTGAATGTGTTGCTTCCTAACGGGTGCTTGATGTGCGCAGATCAAGCCTGTTGTGTGGAGGTGCGAATAGGAAGTCGGGATTTTGGATTGAAAGCATATGTGCTGCCGATGTTGGAGTTTGATGTAATCTTTGGTATGGACTGACTCTCGGAGCAGCGTGCCTATATAGATTGCAACTCTAAGGAAATCACACTGCGACAGAACACCGAATGAGGGACTAAGTTCTCTGGTATGCGAGGAACGAGCAATATATTGATGTCTGCTCTCCCGGCAGTCAAGGCAGTTCAGAAGGGCGCGGAATTGTTCTTCACGCTGTTGGAGGCTGTTGAGCCGAAGACCAGTGTGAGTGATGTTCCTATCGTGTCGGGGTATGCTGACGTGTTTACTAACGATCTTCAGGGGTTATCGCCCTAGCAGGAGATTGACTTTGCTATTGAGTTGGTGCCAAGTGAGAAACTTGTGGCTCGCTCTCCATATCGTGTTGCGCCAAAGGAGATGGCGGGACTAAAAGTTCAATTTCAAGAGTTACTAAAGCAAGGCTATATACGCCCAAGTATGTCTCCTTGGAGCGCATCGGTACTCTTTGTGAAAAAGAAGGACGGTGGATTGCGGCTATGCATTAACTATCGAGAGCTGAACAAGCTGACGGAAAAGAACAAGTATCTGATTCCACAAATTGATGACTTGTTCAATCAACTAGCGGGATCAACTGTCTACTTTATGCTGGATTTAAAGTCTGGCTACTATCAATTGAGGATTCGGGAATGTGACATTCCCAAGATAGTGTTTGGTGCACGCTACGGTCATTATGAGTTCACTGTAATGCCGTTTGGGCTAACAAATGCGCCATCAGTGTTCATGGACCTAATGCACTGAACTTTTTGAGAGTACTTAGACCTATTTGTAATCGTCTTTATTGACAACATTTTAGTGTACTCTCGGTATGAAGAGGATCATGCGAACTATTTGCGGATGGTGTTGCACACCTTGAGAAGGAATAAGCTCTGTGCCAAGTTCTCCAAGTGTGATTTCTGGCTATCGTCAGTTTCCATTCTTGGCCATGTGGTAAGTGGAGAAGGTATTACGATGGATCTAGGGATGATAGTTGTGATACGGGAGTGGCCGGTTTTGTCTTCTGTGGCTGAAGTCTGAAGTTTCCTTGGACTTGTGGTCTACTATAGGCGCTTCGTAGAGAACTTCTCACGGATAGCCTTGCCTCTCACCACACTGACGGGGAAAGATCAGAAGTTTGTTTGGACACTGAAGTGCACGCGAGTTTTTGAGGAGCTAAAAAGTCGTCTGACTACGACGCCAATCTTGACGATGCCTTGTGGTTTGGACGACTATGAAATTTATAGTGATGCATCAGGGAGCGGCTTAGGTTGCATTCTTCTTCAGTTTGGTAAGGTGATAGCTTATGGCTCACGCTAGTTGAGGGTGCATGAGCGGAACTATCCATTCCATGACCTAGAGTTGGCGGCTGTGATTTTTGCACTTAAACTGTGATGTCATTATTTATATGGCATGAAAGTTGACATCTTCACGGACCATAAGAGCCTTAAGTATCTCTTGGATTAGAAGGATCTAAATATATGGCAGCCGGGTGGATGGAGTTCCTCGGGTCCTACACCTTCGACATTCATTATACTCCCGGGAAGGGAAGTGTGGTCGCGGATGCCTTGAATCGTTGGACTCCAGTAAGGGCAAGTTGGTTGTGAATGTATGATGAGCATCTAATCCAGGATTTGGAGGCCTTAGACATCTCTTTTATGGACAAGAATGCTACTGCAAATGTGTGCCTGAACTAGACGGAGGTACAGTATGACCTTGCAGACAGGGTTCGGCGAGCAACGGAACTCGATGAGAGTCTACAACGCTATGCAGTGGATGGGTCAAATTCCCAATTCTCTTGGGATGACGGCCTTTTGCAAAAAGATGGTCGTTTGTGTGCCCCGAATGTGGGTAAATTATGGGAGGAATTTATGTATGAAGAAGGTATTCCGTTGTCCGAGTTTGAAGAAAGACATAGCCCATTACGTGGAAAAATGTCAAACTTGTGCCTTGGTGAAAGCTGAATGCCCGAAACCTGGAGGTTTCTTGAAGTCATTACCAATCCCAGTATGGAAGTTCGATGATATTTCTATGGATTTCGTGCATGGACTGCTGAGATCTCAGAGCGGAAACGATGTCGTATGGGTGATCGTTGACCGATTAACAAAAGTGTCACAATTCATACCAAACAGGAAGGACGATTCAGTGGAAAAATTGGCCAAACTGTACGTGGATAACATCGTGCGATTGCACGACGTGCCCCGTAGCATCGTCAGCGACCGAGAATCCGAGATGAGCGTTTTACTTCATGTGATTGGAGGCTAATCCACCAGCTGTTGGGTACCAGGTCAAAGTTCAGTACGTCCTTTCATCCTCAAACGAATGGTCAGACCGAGAGTACTAACAAAACTATGGAGGACATGCTTCGAATGGGCGCCTTGGATTTCAGGAAGAGGTGGAAAGATCACCTCTATATAATTGAATTCCCCTACAATAATAGCTATCAAGCTAGCATACAGATGGTGCCTTTTGAAGATTTATACTGTAGGAAGTGTCGTACACCATTAGCTTGGGTGGAAACAGGCGAGTTAAAACTATATAAGCGTAAGGAGGTCGAAGAGGCTAATTCTACCGTACACACTATAAGAGAGCGACTACTAATAGGCCAAGATAAGCAGGCAAAGTACTACAACACCAAACTCCAAAATGTGGAGTTTGCGGTGGGCGATTGGGTATACTTAAATATCAATCCATTCAAAGGTGTGTTCAGGATTCGGCGCTTGAAAAAGTTAAGTCTGAGGTATCTTGGTACGTTTGAAGTGGTGGAGCAAATTGGAAAAGCTGACTATCGGTTAGCTCTGTCTGTGAAGCTAAGTGGTTTGCATGATGTGTTTCACATATCGGTGCTGCAAAAAGCTGTGAAAGAGCCAACTCAAGTGGTTGTTGCTGATCAAATACCGGTCGATAGCAGGCTAACAACAAAAGTTAAGCCCATTCAAATCGAGGATACGAAGATCAAACAGCTATGGAAAAATACAATCAGGATGGTAAAGTCCGATGGGACAACTGTGGTCGTAAAGATCTGACATGGGAGCGTGAGCAGACCATGCGTGTTGGGTATATTGGAATATATGTACCTGATTTGAAGAAGCCTCACCCTGCTCAATGATATACATCAAGGTGTATTTGATGTGCTTTGAGTTTCTTTGTGCAGGTTAAGTAACTGCAGGTTTGCAGGAAAAGTTTCTAAGTCCATGTGTCGACACCTAGAAGAAAAGTGTCGACACTTAAGAAGGCTTGTGTCGACACCTAGAGAAGCAGTGTCGACACTTGGAGTAGTTGTGTCGACACCAGGGATGCAGAGTCGACACCAGAAGGAAAGTGTCGACACATACAGGCAGTGTCGACACACAATGAAGAAATGTCTAAAGAATCAGTGTCGACACTTAGAAGCTGTGTCGACACCCAGAAGAACTTTGTCGACATCAAAAGTGTCGACACTAGGAGGCTGTGTCGACACTCAGCAAAACATCAACAAAGTTCAAGTAAAAGTGTCGACACTAGGAGGCTGTGTCGACACTCAGCAAAACATCAACAAAGTTCAAGTACAAGTGTCGACACTAGGAGGCTGTGTCGACACTCAGCAAACATCAACAAAGTTCAAGTACAAGTGTCGACACTAGGATGCTGTGTCGACACTCAGCAAAACATCAACAAAACTCAAGTACAAGTGTCGACACAAAGGAGATGTGTCGACACACAGCAAAGTCTCAACACATAAAGAATGTGTCGATACAAAGGAGATGTGTCGACACTCAGCAAAGTTTCAACAAAGAAGGCATGTGTCGACACAAAGAAGATGTGTCGACACTTAACAAGTTTCAACACAAGACGATGTGTCGACACAAAGGAGTTGTGTCGACACTTAGCAGTATTCAACTAAGTATTAAAGAAGAAGGACTTGTGTCGACACACAGGATCAGTGTCGATACATTCTGAAGAAGCAGTGTCGAGAAGCAGTTTCTACAACACAAGGAGTTGTGTCGACACCATGAAGGCTAGTGTCGACACTTAATCTACTTGTGTCGACACTTAGTCTATTTGTGTCGACACATAAAGACTATCTGTCTCGACACTTTCAGATAGTGATGGAGATTTCAAGAAGTGACTGGATGACTTGACAGTTGCCATTTCAACCGGTCAACTGCTACTGTCAGAACTGTCAGAAGTTTGTTAGAAACCGGATCAGCCGGTCACCATGAAGAAAGCTTATATAAAGGCTTATACCTTCAACAGAAAAGGATCGATTAGATGAACATAGCAATCAATGAAGTGAGAAACAACAAACCATAAGAAGACCTTCAAGTGAAGATCTAAGTAGTTGGAGAGAGAAAGCTCCTTCTAAAAAGACAGCTATTGAACCAGGCTGTTAAAGAAATTTGCAGATTTAGATATGATTCTCAAGTCAGCAGTTGATTGAAGATCATCTGCATAGAGATACAACCCTACTGTGTTCTAATTCAAGAAGCTTTGAAGAAAGCCAAGGGAGGTTGATCTCTGCAAAGTTCTTTCAAGAACTCATCAAGAAGCCAGTCAACTCATCTTTCTCAATCAGAGTTGTGGTTATTAATCTTTGTACTCTTTATTTTTTGTAGGATCCTAAGGGATCTGAGTTGTAAGCCTATATTTATAAAGGCTGAGTGGTAGGCCTTGTGTGTCTGAGTGTAGGAGATACATTTCTCTGAGTGTAGGCCTTGTTGTAGGCTGAGTGTAGGCCTTGTTGTAGGCTGAGTGTAGGACTTGTTGAAGGCTGGGTGTAGGTCTTGGTGAAGACTGAGTGGTAGGGCTTTTGTTCCTGAGTTGTAGGAGTGGGATCACTCTGAGTTGTACGAACCTATTTGGGGTTCTGAGTTGTAAGATCTAAGGATCTGAGGAGAAGTGGAGAAGTTAGGCCGAATCTAGTACACTACTAGATAGGCGAAGGTGGAAAGTGGATGTACCCAGACCTTGGGGAACCACTATAAATCTTGTGTGCTCTTTGTAATTGTATGCTTGTGTGATTGTTGTGTTATCTGTGCTGAATTGTTGTAAAGAATTGCATAAACAGGTCTAATAATTCAGTGTTTTTGCCTTAAAAGTTAAAAAAATTAAGTGCACCTATTCACCCCCCCCCCCCTCTAGGTGTTTAGGCACTAATTCTTTCAAGTGGTATCAAAGCGAGGTTGCTCAAAAAGGACATAACAGTCTGAGTAAAGATCCTATAGGCAGAATCAGTATAATCAAGAATCAAGAAAATGGGTTCAATTGAGAATCACAAAGAGCTAGGATCCATGAAATTGCCAATCTGCAGAAAGGAGATCTTTGGCATTTGGAAAGAAAGGGTTAGACTTTTTAAGGAAGCCTCTGACCCCAGAATTTACATTACAGTCAAAGAAGGGCCTTATGTGCCAATGAAAGTATCTGTTTTAGATGCAAATCAGATAACTCCCAAAGACTACTCAGAAATGACCAAGGATGAAATAATTTTGGCCACTATGGACAAGAGAGCACAGAATATTATTCTAAGTGCAATTGATGATGCCACATTTCAGAATCTGATTCATTGTAAAACATCAAAAGAAATGTGGGACACACTGATAGTCTATATGGAGGGATCAGAAGAGGTAAGACAAGACAGGAAGTCTTTATTAAATCAAGAGTATGAAAGCTTCAGACAAGGTAGGTCTGATAGCATAACTGAATGCTATAAGAAATTCTATAGGATTGTTAATGAGTTGATGTCCTATGGAAGAGAATTCAGTAATTATGAGTTGAATGATAAGTTCTTGAGATCCCTGACTAAGGACTGGGATACTAAGATTTGTGCCATAAGGGAAATGGCCAAACTAGCTGATATACCTCCTCCAACATTATTTGGAAAACTGTTATCTTATGAGATGCAGTTAATGGTAAGGAAGGAGGAAGAAAAGACTACTAGGGTGGAGCACAAAGAAAGAGTTGTGGCCTTCAAGACTGAAGCCACTAGGAAATATAAAAGCAAGTCTCCATCTCCACCTGAAAAAGTTGCTGAGGCTGAGACAGATACTTCAGATAGCAAGAAGTCAGAAAGCAGTGAAAGTGATGAAGACTTTGCCGCATTTACTAGGCATTTTCAGAAATTTCTAAAGAAGAAGCAGTGGAGGTCCAAGCCATCCACTTCCCAGCCAAAAGATGACTACTAACAGAAAAGGAAGTCATCAAGGAATGACAGGAAAAAGTCCAAGTCTAGTAAAACTACATCCTCAAAGATAGTATGTTATTGTTGCAATAGACAAGGACATGTAATAGTTGATTGTCCAGAAAAGAGGAAAGAGTCCACTAACAAGAAGAAGACACAGTTCAAGGGCAAAAAGGAAAGGTCCTTTGTTGCTAAAAAGGATAAAAGTCTGACTGATATGTCATCTTCAGAAACAGATTCAGAAGCTGAAGCTTATATTGGCCTGTTTGCTGAAGAAGAAGAAAATGAGTTCATACAGTTAATGAACTCAATATATGAGCATGAGGACATTCAGTGCAAGGAACTAATGGCCTTATCAGAAGGAGACAAAATCCAGGATCAACCTGGACCTAGTCAGGTACAAAATTGTTCTTCAAGTTCAATTTCTAGTGCTGGATCAGAATCAGAAACAGCAGCATCAAGTGATGTGAGTGGATCTGAATCTGAAGGAGACATTCATCAGTTAATTGATGAATATAGAGTATTGTTGCAAGCTTTGAAGAAAAGCAAACTCTTGGCCAAGACTCAGGCTAAGGAGATTTCTAGTCTTAAAGTGGATGCAACAGATTTTGACAAGTTATTAGATCAGAAATTAAATGAAATAGCCAGACTGAAGAATATTACAGTTATTCAGATGGGACTATTACATTTAAAAATGATCAAATTAGAAATCTGGAGATTAGTCTTCAGAAGGAGAGAGATATTATAGCAAGTTTTTCTAAGCCAAAATCTGTTCTACCTTTTATAGATGAGTTCATTCCTCAAAAGGGTAAGACTGGATTGGGGTTTACAAAACCTGCCAGGACAGTTAGGTCCAAGTCTAAGGGCAAAGCCCCAGCACTTAACAAAAAGCCTGATGTAGATACTATAGCCAGGGTTGTATCCAAACAAAGGTACAACAGATTTGAGTGATGGTGTTGTGGCAAGGTAGGCCACTTTGTCATAGATTGTTGGCATAATTCAAGTGCCAAAGTGAGTAGCAAACTGCCTGCTAGAAAAGCTACAGGTAGTTTTGTTAACAGTCAGACTAACTTGCACCAAGGACCCAAGAATTATTTGGGTTCTAAGGTTAAGTAATTTGTTTTGCAGGTGAGTCCAAGTGGCCATGCCCCAATATGGTACTTGGACAGTGGATGTTCCAGACACATGACTGGAACTAGGGGATTGCTGAAGGACTATACACCAATCAAGGATGGTCCTAAGGTTACCTTTGGTGGTTCAGAAAAAGGAATCATCAAAGGCTTTGGTAACATTTCTAGCAACCTAATTAAAATTACTCAAGTGGCTTATGTAAAGGGTTTGAAACATAACCTCATTAGCATAAGTCAGCTGAGTGATTTAGGATATGACATCTTATTTGTCAAGGATGGTTGTCATATCAGTAGGTCAAGTGATCAAAAGATAATTTTGACAGCTTATAGGAAGAGAAATGTTTATCATCTAGACATTATGTGTGAGAACATTATTTCTCCTGTTTGTCTTGTAGCTGATGAAAAAGTCTCACATTGTGTTAAATGGCACAAGAGGCTGGCTCATCTTAACTATAAGACAATTGGTCAACTCTTTAGCAAAGAGTTAGTGAGGAATGGTCCTCAAGTTAAGTGCATAAAGGTTGGGATATGCTCAGCTTGTCAAAAGGGCAAGCAGACCAAATCCACCTTTAATAGCATTGAGAACAAAGATGCTGTGAGGTGCCTATATCTCTTGCATATGGATCTTTTTGGTCCTATGCCAGTTCACAGCCTAGGTAGGAAGGTCTACACATTTGTAGTTGTAGATGATTATTCAAGGTTTTCCTGGTATTCTTCCTAAGGCAAAAATTTGAAACTCCTAGTATCTTTTATAATTTTGTCAAACAAATTCAGAATGAGTTAAACAGTACAGTGGTCAAAATAAGAAGTGACCATGGTACTGAATTCCAGCCTGATAGTATGACAAAGCTATGTGAAGAGTTTGGGATATTTCAGGAATTTTCCTCACCAAGAACACCTCAGCAAAATGGTATTGTTAAAAGGAAAAATAGAACCTTAATAGAGGCTGGTAGAACCGTATTGAGTGACACATCTCTCCCAGAATATTTCTGGGCTGAGGCAGTAAACACTGCTTGTCATGTAATTAATAGGGCTACTATCACCAAGAGCCACAATAAGACCCCCTATGAGATTGTGAAGGGCAGAAAACCAAATCTATCCTATTTCAGGATCTTTGGTTGTAAATGTTATATACTTAACAATGGTAATTCTTATTTAACCAAGTTTGCTGTCAAATCCCAAGAGGGGATCTTTGTTGGGTACATCAACAACAGTAAGGCTTATAGGGTCTACAACTTGACTACTCAAGTTATAGAAGAGTCTGTTCATGTAGTTTAATGAAGCTAGACTCATTAACAATGAATTGCCTAGAAGTGTTTGCAGCTCCACAGGTGTGACTGAGAAGATGGACAAGCTTACTATTGAAGAAGGTCCTACTGCAAGCCAGCAAGTGGATGATAGTGGCTGTTGTCCAGGTGGAGTACAAGATACTCCTGTTGCTGAAGAAGACCAAGAGGAGCTGCTGAATGAAGAAGCTGAAGGTATACAACCTGAAGACAGGCTGCCTCCAGCAAATAGGCATTTAAAAGATCATCCAGCCAATCAAATTATTGGAGATCTCAGTCAAGGGGTACAAACAAGGAGCAGGAATCTAAGTTTAGTTCTCTACTACAGCTTTCTATCCCAAGTAGAGCCAAAGAAATTTGAAGAAGCAATCATAGACCCTCATTGGATTGAGGCAATGCAAGAGGAGCTGAACCAGTTCAAAAGATGCAAAGTCTGGGAGCTTGTTCCTAAACCAAAGGGCCACAACATTATTGGAACTAAGTGGATCTTTAGGAACAAGATGGATGAAAATGGAGTAATTATAAAGAACAAAGCTAGACTTGTTGCAAAAGGATATAAGCAGGAAGAAGGTGTTGATTTTGATCAGACCTTTGCTCCAGTAGCAAGACTGGAAGCAATAAGGATGTTCCTTGCATATACAACATTCCAAGGATTTAAGGTATACCAAATGGATGTTAAGTCAGCTTTTCTGAATGGAAATCTGAAGGAAGAAGTCTATGTAGAATAGCCATCAGGTTTTGTTGATTCTACTAAACCTAATTATGTTTATATACTTAGGAAGGCTTTGTATGGGTTAAAACAAGCCCCTATGGCTTGGTATGAAACCCTGTCTAGTTTTCCTCATTGAAGAATAAATTCACAAGGGGGAAAATAGACAAGACTCTATTCCTTAGGGAATCCAGAGGCAAGATTATCTTAGTCCAAATATATGTAGATGACATCATATTTGGGTCTACAGAAAGTAGTCTTTGCAGGAAGTTTGCAAAACTAATGCAAGGACAATTTGAAATGAGCAGTATGGGGGAACTTAAGTTCTTCTTGGGTCTCCAAGTTAGACAGACTGAGGATGGTTTATCCATATGTCAGTCTAAGTTCACCCTAGAATTGATAAGGAAGTATGGTATGGAATCATCCACTACCATGAAAACTCCTATGGGGTCAACAATGTCTTTATGCAAAGATGATGCAGGGAAACCTGTAGATGAAACTTTGTATAGAGGGATAGTTGGCTCCCTACTATATTTGACTGCAAGTAGACCAGATATCATGTATGCTACATGTGTCTGTGCTGGTTCCAAGCTTTCCCTAAAGAATCTCATTTGACAGCAGTCAAAAGAATTTTGAGATATCTTAAGGGCACTCCTTATCTAGGCCTTTGGTACCCTAGGAATGGAGAGTTTGAACTGACAGGTTATTCAGATGCAGATTTTGCAGGCTGCAAGGAAGATAGGAAGAGTACAACTGGAACCTGTCAATTTCTAGGTGGAAGGCTGGTGTCATGGAGTAGCAAGAAGCAAACCAGTGTGGCTATCTCCACAGCTGAGTCAGAGTATGTTGCTACAGGAAGTTATTGTGCACAACTACTATGGATACAACACCAGTTAGAAGATTATGGTATTCAAGTAAGTAGAACATGTTTATTTTGTGATTCTACAAGTGTTATTTCTATTATAAATAATCCTGTCTCCCATAGTAGGACTAAGCACATAGAAATAAAATACCATTTTCTAAGAGAACATGTGGAAAAAGGAGATATTTCACTAGAGTATATTAATATAGATAATCAGCTAGCTGATATGTATACTAAGCCCTTAGATGAAATCAAATTCAATAAATTTAAAATTAAATTAGGAATGATAAACTTAGAATACTTTACAAAAATTGGCTAAGTAAAATGGTGTCGACACACAGAGTTGTTTGTGTCGACACAGAGTAGTGGTGTCGACATTTCAGAGAAATGGTGTCGACACATCTAGAAAGTCTGTGTCGACACTTCAGAGAATTAGTGTCAACACATGCAGTATAGGTGTCGACACATCCAAGGTGGTGTCGACACTTAGGATTTACACAGAATTAGTCTGGTAGAGTCTCGACTAAGTGTCGAGCTAAGTGGTGTCGACACATATACAAGTGTCGACACATATATTCTGTCGACTATACTTGTGTCGACACATAGTTGTCGAGACATTATAAGTAAGTGTCGACACTTTTCAACAGTGTCGACACAATTTAAGTATTTTGACGTGCCTTTTCACCTTTCGATTCTAGAAAGGTATAAATAGGTTTTCGCCATTGTTTGTCGACACGCTCACCAAAGTTTCGAGACCAAACTTGTGTGTCGACATCTCTCTTCTCTAAATTCAAATTTCTTCAAACCCTAATGGCGCCCAAGCTAGAAGAGAATGTTAATGAAGGATATGAACTCGTGCGACATGCCTTTGATGACGCGGAACCTGAAATCAAAGGTGTGGTAACCATAATTGCCGAAACTGGACTGGAATACCTTGTTTTAGAACCCATCAAGATCTGGAAGAAGGAGGTCCTAGAATTTTTGAGTGCAGCTTCACTTGACGACTCTGGACTCAAGATTAAGTCCAGAGTTCATGGAACCAAAGTTAAGATCACACAGAAAAGTCTAAGGAAGGTACTTCATCTACCAAGAACAAAAGAGGAAGTAGATGTATCTGCTTCTAAGACTAGAGAGGCATTGAGATGGTGTAGACTGGATTCAAACTTGAAAATTGGATCTGTTTTCAACAGAAAAGGGATGAACATCCAAGGAAAATTCTTGTCTGAAATAGTTGGCAAGGTCATCCTGAGCAAGCCTGGAGGACATGACAGAATTTCAGCTCAGATGTTCAATTTGATGACAAGGATTATCTTCAAACTAGACACTGATTGGTCTGCAGTTATGTTTGAAAAGATAAAAGAGAGTATGAAGAAACCCAATCTGGGTAGAATTCTGAGTCTCTACTTAGCTGGTAGTATACCTGAAGTGATGAACCAGGCTGCAGGTTCAAAGATAAACCACATGAGGAGGATGGATGACAGCATTTTCTCAAGATGGGATAGGGTGCTGACAAAAGAAATGCCAACTCCAGTAAAGGACACAACTCAGAAGAAGAAGAAGAAGACAGTCATTGTGGCTCAAGAATCCTCTAGCAGCTCTGAAGAGCAAGTGGTTTTTACTCCTGATGATGAAGAGACAGGAAATGCTGGATAATCTCCAGCAAGACAAGAAGATGCACAGAGGCAGGGGAGCTACCCTCAGCAAGTCCAATTCACCTGGATCCACTCTAGGGGGAGCCTCTACTTGTGGAAGAGCCAACTCCACTAGAAAGTTAAAGGGCTACCCAAACCATACTAGTGGTAATCACTGAAATTAATCAATTAGAATTCACTATTGAGGATGAAGCTTTGATTGATTCATTACCTAATGTTCATCAGCAAACATAGATACAACCTCTTTCACAAGATGTTGTCATGGAGGACACATCTGTTGCTGATAAAGTGGTTGATGAGATAAGAGATTCTCCAGCCCTTCCTCAACAGGAATTTACCTTAGAGGAGCTATTCCCTGATCTTGTACAGACAGATCTTGAGAAAGAAATAGCTGTTGTTGAGGGGGAGAAGGCTCATTTTGAGGGGGAGCATATGGAGACTGTAGAAGAAACTGCAAGGAAGGAGACTGAGGAGCCAAGAGATGCTGAAGGGCTACCAAGGACTGAGATGGATTCACATCCTAGTCCTAAGGACAGAGTGGATATTGCTAGCACGTATGCTTCAGAGGATGAAGAGGCTGTTAGAGCCAAGAAGAGGAAATTCCAAGTCTTCAAAAGAAGGAGCCATAACTATAAGAAAGCCCTACAGACCATTGCTCCATAGCCTGCCCCATCTACTGACTATAGTTCATTGATGGTGGCTTTACAGATCAAGCTAGATGAGCAAAGGAAGGCTTTACAAACCTATATGGATGAAGGCCATAAGTCACTGCAATTTGATCTGGCACAAGACATCAACTCAATCAGATTTGAAGTGAATCTCAACATAAAGGAATTGACTGATTGTTTCTATAAGGGAGGAAATGCAGTAGTCTATCTGGCCACACATCAAGAGAAAATAAAGACAAAACTTGATGACCTAGAAGTGAAGCAAGGCTATATCTTGGAAAACCAGATAAGGATGAATGATAATCTCACTGCTTCACATAATGCCATAGTAACTGAAATGAAGAATATAGCTACTGCTCAGACTACAGCAAGTGCAACTGCCAAGGCTGAATTTGACAAGCAATTGCAAGAGAGCCTAACAGCTGTGAAAATTGCCATTGAAGATTCTCAAAAGGCAATTACTGACAAGCTCCAAAGGTTAAAACCTTTCTATAAAGATGGAGTTAACTATCTGAATGCACAAATAAGATTTCAGAAAGATGATCTGAGAGATCATATAGAGAGAGAAGTCATAAAGGGGGAGAGAGTATTAGTCAAGGCAGGCTCTGATCATGCCAAGTGGATTTCAAATTCCATCAGAGCCACCCTTGGATATCCTCCACCCTTATGTGATGATGACAATGTTGCAGAGTCTGGAATCAATCCTGCATACCTTGGAGGAGAACAAGTTGAAGTGGCTCAAGTGATATACCCTCCACCAGACTTTGACATGATACATCAAGAGATCCAGACTATGTATAGTCCTCCTGAGGGAAATCAGAATGTCATCATAGAGAAAGTTGTCCAGCCTGTGTCAGAGGCAATACTGAAAGAATAAGAGGCTTTGCTAAAAGAACAAGAAGCTCAATTATCTAAGAAAAGATTCAGAGAGCAAGCTGAATTAAGGCCTGATTTTGAACAATGGAGCCCCACTTCCAGGAATATCATTTTGACTGCATGGAAGGCTGCTAAGGACAATGTCCTGGATAGAGGCAAGTGGTATTCTGATCTGGAATGGAGGAAACATGAGAATAGGCAAGAGGCCATTGTACAATATAGAGAAAGGCTATACTGGGAAAGCTATCTCCTAATGCACAGGAGCCTAGCAAGTATTTCCCCAAGCCTTTTCACTATTTTGAAAGACAGAAGATAAAGGCTGAAGAGCTGAAAAAGAAAGATCTCAAAGGGAAGAAGCTTGCTGCTGCTGATGACACTAAAGCTACAGTTCAAGCAAAGATTCAATCTGGAAAGGGGATTGTAATCAAGGAACCAGAGCAGCCATAGGATAGCCTTTTCTTAAGTTTACAAATTGTAATCATTTGTATTAAAATTCTATGTAAACTTTTGATTAATAAGAATGTTGGAATTTGTAAGAACATTGTGTCATGGTTCAAATCTATTACATTAAGTGTTCTGAGATAATTGTTTATATATGTTCTGTTTATACATATTGTTTAAGTATTTTCCCTGTCACATAAATTTTTTGTACATCATACTGAGAATTTGTTATGTATGGTGTATATCATTGACTAAGGGTTATGACTTCTCCAAATAGGGGGAGATTGTTGGGTACATTGGAATATATGTACCTGATTTGAAGAAGCCTCACCCTGCTCAATGATATACATCAAGGTGTATTTGATGTGCTTTGAGTTTCTTTGTGCAGGTTAAGTAACTGCAGGTTTGCAGGAAAAGTTTCTAAGTCCATGTGTCGACACCTAGAAGAAAAGTGTCGACACTTAAGAAGGCTTGTGTCGACACCTAGAGAAGCAGTGTCGACACTTGGAGTAGTTGTGTCGACACCAGGGATGCAGAGTCGACACCAGAAGGAAAGTGTCGACACATACAGGCAGTGTCGACACACAATGAAGAAATGTTCTAAAGAATCAGTGTCGACACTTAGAAGCTGTGTCGACACCCAGAAGAACTTTGTCGACCATCAAAAGTGTCGACACTAGGATGCTGTGTCGACACTCAGCAAAACATCAACAAAGTTCAAGTAAAAGTGTCGACACTAGGAGGCTGTGTCGACACTCAGCAAAACATCAACAAAGTTCAAGTACAAGTGTCGACACTAGGAGGTTGTGTCGACACTCAACAAACATCAACAAAGTTCAAGTACAAGTGTCGACGCTAGGAGGCTGTGTCGACACTCAGCAAAACATCAACAAAGCTCAAGTACAAGTGTCGACACAAAGGAGATGTGTCGACACACAGCAAAGTCTTAACACATAAAGAATGTGTCGACACAAAGGAGATGTGTCGACACTCAGCAAAGTTTCAACACATAAGGCATGTGTTGACACAAAGAAGATGTGTCGACACTTAACAAGTTTCAACACAAGAAGATGTGTCGACACAAAGGAGTTGTGTCGACACTTAGCAGTATTCAACTAAGTATTAAAGAAGAAGGACTTGTGTCGACACACAGGATCAGTGTCGACACATTCTGAAGAAGTAGTGTCGAGAAGCAGTTTCTACAACACAAGGAGTTGTGTCGACACCATGAAGGCTAGTGTCGACACTTAGTCTACTTGTGTCGACACTTAGTCTATTTGTGTCGACACATAAAGACTATCTGTCTCGACACTTTCAGACAGTGACAGAGATTTCAAGAAGTGACTGGATGACTTGACAGCTGCCATTTCAACCGGTCAACTGCTACTGTCAGAACTGTCAGAAGTTTGTTAGAAACCGGAGCAGCCGGTCACCATGAAGAAAGCTTATATAAAGGCTTATACCTTCAACAAAAAAGGAACGATTAGATGAACATAGCAATCAATGAAGTGAGAAACAACAAACCAGAAGAAGACCTTCAAGTGAAGATCTAAGTAGTTGGAGAGAGAAAGCTCCTTCTAAGAAGACAGCTATTGAACCAGGCTGTTAAAGAAAGTTTCAGATTGAGATCTGATTCTCAAGTCAGCAGTTGATTGAAGATCATCTGCATAGAGATACAACCCTACTGTGTTCTAATTCAAGAAGCTTTGAAGAAAGCCAAGGGAGGTTGATCTCTGCAAAGTTCTTTCAAGAACTCATCAAGAAGCCAGTCAACTCATCTTTCTCAATCAGAGTTGTGGTTATTAATCTTTGTACTCTTTATTTTCTGTAGGATCCTAAGGGATCTGAGTTGTAAGCCTATATTTATAAAGGCTGAGTGGTAGGGCTTGTGTGCCTGAGTGTAGGAGATACATTTCTCTGAGTATAGGCCTTGTTGTAGGCTGAGTGTAGGCCTTGTTGTAGGCTGAGTGTAGGCCTTGTTGAAGGCTGAGTGTCGGTCTTGGTGAAGACTGAGTGGTAGGGCTTTTGTGTCTGAGTTGTAGGAGTGGGATCACTCTGAGTTATAGGAACCTATTTGGGGTTCTGAGTTGTAAGATCTGAGGATCTGAGGAGAAGTGGAGAAGTTAGGCTGAATCTAGTACACTACTAGATAGGCGAAGGGGGAAAGTTGATGTACCCAGACCTTGGGGAACCACTATAAATCCTGTGTGCTCTCTGTGATTGTATTCTTGTATGATTATTGTGTTATCTGTGCTGCATTGCTGTAAAGAATTGCATAAACAGGTCTAATAATTCAGTGTTTCTGCCTTAAAAGTTAAAAAGATTAAGTGCACCTATTCACCCCCCCCCCCCTCTAGGTGTTTAGGCACTAGTTCTTTCAATGCGTGAGGAATATCCCGAGTTGTTTGTATAGTAATGTTGTAACATAAGCTTGTGAATGTTATAACAAATAAGTTGCTGTATTTTTTGCTTATAGATGTATAAAAATTTTGGGATGAAATTTTTGTAAGGAGGAGAGGGTTGTAATACCCCAAATTTAACAGCATAGCTTTTTGGTCGTTATCACCAGGCGATAGTGGATATCGTCGGGGCGATAGCGATAGGTTTCAATGCTGAAAGCGTTGAGTGAGCTCGAAGCCTCGAAGCGTTGAGTGAGTTACTCGCTTCGATAATGTCGGGTGACAGTGAGTATCGTCTGGGAAATAGTGGGAAAGAGTTGAGTGAGTGTAATGCACTCAACGCCACAAAGTGTCGAATGAACTCAATGCACTCAACGCCTGAAAGCGTTGAGTGAGCTATTAGCCTGATGTCGCATGGAGATAGTGGATATCGCCAGGCGATACTGCCACGTGACATGGACACGTGTCAGATGGTCGGTCGGTGGCCGGTGAGCGATGGTTGACTGATGTCAAAGCGGCGAAAAATTCGATGTCGCCAAGCGACTATCGGTCTCGCGCGGCGATATCGCTAAATTGGCCAGTCAACTCAAATCTTGGTCTTTGATTCCTTTTTGATGAAATAAGCTTGTGGCTGGGATTTAGCGCGAAGTTTCTTATATAGAGGTATGCTAGAATGAGAAGTCATTCTCTTCCCATCTCTCTCTCTTTATTTCCCTTTGTTCTCTTGGAAGGAGCTAAGGAAGGGTTGGGTTGATCGTTGTAAGTTTTTAAGGAGATTCGATAATCAGAGGCCAGATCTAAGGCTAGATCCCCGAAGAGGAGAGTGACGTGCTCTTTTCTATCCGCATAGAAAAGCTTCACCATGGCTCCAAAACGGATTACAAGGATAACGATTTTCTCCTTGGACAAGTGAAGTCCTCAATATGCATACATGCAGGGAGCACCTCATCAAAAGTTGAAGAAAAGACGGTTTCTAATGGGTAGATCTGCAAGATCCTCGTTTAATATTGCATATAGATCCAGAAATGTAGAGTACGTGTTGGAACCCCTATTTTAATTTGGGCTAGGTTCACTTCTTAGGTTTTGTTGACCCATGTTGTATAGTTAGGGTCACTAGTTTTTCTTTTTAAGTTTTAGGCTAGTACCCCAAGTGTCAAACTTCATGGACCTGCCTGATGTGGACTTCAGATTCAAGACTTAAAAAATTTTTAGTTGTCTGGAAATTAGTTTGATGTTCGTCAAACTCTGCCTGACGAACTTAGAGCTCAGGTCGACGATATTCATCAGAAGGATATATTATGTGGTCGACGCTTTCTCCCAGATTGGTTCTCAGCTTGACTAATTCTGTTTGTTCAAGTTCTGCGGTCGACGATCTTTGAGTGTAGAACAGATTCTCAGGTTGACGTTCTTGGAGCGCAGAATCAGTTGTTTATATTCAGTGTTTGCTTCGCAGAGCTCAGGCCAACGAACAGGATTTCTCAGGTCGACGTTCTCTGAGTGCAGGTCGAAGAAATCTGTTCTCTGGTCGACTAATTCTGTAAGCTGTCTGTTCTTTGTTCTTTCCTTATATGTTCCCTCTCTATTATTATTTTAATCATAAATTCCCTGAGTAATCAATGCTTATATTCCCTATGAATATAGCCATTCCTGGCAGCATTGATTATGGTATTCATCAGAGGATTTATTTGACATATTTCTCGGGACAGTTAGGGAAACGAATAGTGATAGATATGCTAGCCGTTTTCCTTCCAAGTTTTCCAGCAAGGCATTAATTGTAGTGATTCAAATTTCGAAGGAAGATTGGTTGTCAAAGAGAATATAGAGAGAATATTTTGAAATAAAAGACAGAAACTGAGAACAGCAAGGTAATTCTTTCAGAGCAGAAATATTGCAGAGAGATATTCTTAGCAAGAGCAGAAACTTCAGAGCAGCTCCAAATACACATCTTTCATTTTGCTCTCAAGAAGATAGAAGAACAACAACACAAACTGATCAAGAGTCTTCTTCATCTTCTCCTTCCAGGAATTTACTGAGACAATATAGATTCATCTGTCTAAAGTTCCTGGATCTGCTTTACATAAGCTGAAGACCTACACACTCCTGAACAAAGCTTCTCAATCCTGAACAACTCTATATCTCAAGGGGATCTTTGATAAGATCTGGAATCCACACAAAGTCTTCTCAAAGTGCTTTTGAGAAAAGAGAAGACTAACATCACTTTCTTTCTCATCCCATCGTACAGGGTTTTAACTCCCTTCAAAAGTTAACCTGGTTCACAAGTCACCTTCCAAAATACTTGAGTTTGGTTTTTGGACAATGGATCAAAAGCTCAAAAGGTTGCAATATCTCCCTTCAAATAGATATTGTGGTGGCAGTCACCTGATCAAAACCTGTAGTGGATTCCTACCAGGGTGGTAGAAGAGTGGATGTACCCATTTGGGGAACCACTATAAAATTCTTGTGTTGTCTGTGTGTTTGTTATTTTCTTTTTGTCTTGTGTTGTGATAGCTTAGTGTTGTTTTTATTTGCTTTAATTAACATCTCTTAGCTATTATTATATCACCTATTTTATCACTGAACTTTATAATTGTAAAAACTTGTAAAGGAATTTTAATTAACTCTATTCACCCCCCCCCCCCCCCTCTCTAGAGTTAACTAGAGATTACTCTATCTTTTCTTTCAATTGGTATCAGAGGGAGGTTAGTCATTTTTATTTTAACAAGCTAACACCTGGACTAACCAAGACCCTAAGATAATCTCTGATAAAATCTTGTTCCTTTCACACTTTATATCATGGCACAAAATAAGGATTATGCTAACACCAGACCTCCAGTTTGCAACTTAACCAAGTTTGCCATCTGGAAGGCAAGAATAAAACTCTATATGAACTCTATTGATGAAGACATATTCATTTCAATTTTGACAGGACCACCAACTCCAGTGGCTTCCACTCCATCCACTTCAACAAATCTGAGTATTGTTCCACCTCCAGATTGGACAGATGCACAGAAGAAAGTTAAGATTGCAGATGCCAAAGCCATGAACATTCTAGCTCAGACTATGTCTGATGATATAGTTCAAAAGATGGATGAGTGCACCTCAGCCAAAGCCATCTGGGATTCTCTAAATCAGTTGGTGGCTGGATCTGCTGATGAGAGAAAGGATAGGAGATCCAATCTCATCTCATAATATGAGAACTTCAAGAAGGCTAAAGCTGAGTCAGTGAGTGATATGTACAACAGGCTTAGCTCAATCATCAATGAGCTAAAGACCTTGGACAAGGACATCACTCTGACAGAAGTCAATGATAAAATTCTTATGTGCTTCCCTAGCACATGGGATTCAAGAATTTGGCCAATCAGAGAAGCCAGGAGCATGACAGAAATCTCTACTGAATCCCTTCTTAGAAAGCTAAAATCCTATGAGTAATTAATGAAGACCAGAGAAGCGGCAGCTGAACAGAAGACTATATCACCTATCAGGAAGGAGCACAACATTGCATTCAAGGCTGATGAAGAGACTGAAGGGACTCCAGTCAATGAAGAGATGATGAGCCTCTTTGCTAAAATATTCTTCAAGATGGCAAGGAAGTACTTCAGAAGAAAGTCATCAAGGCAAGATGATAATCCAAGGTATGACAAGACTTCATCTAAGGAAATTGTCTGTTTTGGATGTAGGAAGTTTGGACACTTCATCTCAGAATGTCTAGAAACTCAAAAGAAGGACAGAAGAAGATAAAAGGATTCCAGAAGAACACATCATAGCAAGCCCTCCTCCAGCAAACACAAGAGGAAGGAGAAAGGGTTTATTGCAGAAACTTGGAGTGATACTGAGGAAGAGTCATCATCCTCCAGCTCCAGTGATGATGAAGAAGAAGAGAAGGCAAAGGAAGTTTGCCTAATGGCAATAGATAATTCCAGCAGTCAGTCAGAGGCTAAAGCTTCAGAAGATGAAGATCTCTATCTACAGAGGACCAGGTAATAGCATCCTATGATTTTGATTCAGAAGAATTTAAAACTGAATTTAAAAATCAGTGCTTAGATCTAATAGGCTCTGAGAAGGAAATCAAACTTCTCAGAGAAAGTTTAACTGAACAAGATAAGTACATTGCTGAAAATACTAAACTAATAGATGAACTTACCTCAGCAAATGAACAAATTGCTTTCTTAAAAACTGAATTAAGCAAAGCCAAGAAATTAGAAGAATCACTTAATGGTAGAAGTTTAAAACTGTTAGACATAACTACTACTCTAAATACTAGGGCAAATAACAGTAAACTAGGACTAGGTGCATCATCTAATGAACCACCAATAATCCAGAAGAATCATTTATCTAAACCTGTAAATTTCATTTCAGATAAGGGTAAGAAGAATACTGAACAAGTAGACAAAGTAAATGAATTCTTAAAACAAATGGAACTCAAACAAAAATTTAAGAACAAGAAGAAAAATAACTACAATAATGTTCAACAGATTTCGTCGAACTCAGATTGACGAAATATGTCCAGTTCGTCAACCTCAGAACGACGAACTCTGAACGCTAACTATAATAATAGTTATTCTTCGATCCGCGATCGATGAAACCAGTCTGGGTTCGTCTACCAGAGATTGACGATATTGGTGCCCTGAGAATGAATACTTTCATTCTTCGAGCAGAGATCGAAGATCTTATCCCAATTCATCGACCTCAGGTCGACGAACGTACCAGAGTTCGTCGATCCCAGATCAATCTTACAGAAACTTCAACTTCAATAGAAAGTATAATAATCACCTTAATCAGCCTAGGGACAATATCAACCCCAATGGATAATTCCTCCTAGAAGATTTCATCCCTTAGGGTATAAAAGCCAACCTGAATGTTCTTATATTTCCAGTTTTTTTATGAAAAGAAACAAGGACCCAAGGTAACCTGGGTCAAGAACATCTAAATTGTTTCCTTGCAGGTGAAGAACTATCCTATCACTCAAAATAAGTGGTATCTGGATAGTGGGTGCTCAAAGCACATAACTGGATGCAAGGACAATCAATTTCAAGGCAAAGTTGGGCCCAAGAGTGATCTTTGGAGATTCCAGCTTTGGACAAACTGAAGGCTATGGAGACTTCAACAATAGAGCTGTCACTTTCAGAAAAGTTGCATATGTAAATGGTCTCAAACATAACCTAATATCCATAAGTCAGTTATGTGATGCAGGTTATCAGGTTTGCTTTACTAATTCCAAATGTATTATTACCTTCAAATAACCAAACTGTTTTAACAGGTTGTAGACAAGGGAATATATACCTAGTAAACTTTAACTCTGCCAGTTCAGAACTATGTTTATTCAATCAAGTTAGTAATAACAATATTCTTTGGCATAAGAGACTAAGTCATGTTAACCTTAAGAACATCTCTAAGATATCTAGGGGCAACCTTGTTAGAGGATTGCCTTTTGGTCACTACAAGAAGGAAAGCATATGCAAGGCTTATCAAGAAGGCAAGCAAACTAAAAATAGCTTTAAGTCAATTAATAAGAGTGACTCACCTAAGATTCTGTACTTACTACATATGGATCTTTCTAGACCCATTGTTGTACAAAGCTTAGGGAGAAGTCTTACACTCTAGTTATTGTAAATGACTTCTCTAGATTCTCTTGGATGTTCTTCTTGAGAAATAAGTCAGATAACTTTAAAGTCCTTACATACTTTCTTAAGAGCATAAGGATTGAGTATTCTACTCCAGTTATATTGATCAGAAGTGATCATGGTACTAAGTTTGAATCTCTTCCCATGCAAAGATTCTGTGAGGAGGAAGGTATCAGGCATTGTTTCTCTGCTCCTAAAACTCCTCAACAAAATGGGGTAGCAGAAAGGAAAAACAGAACCCTCATTGAATCTGCAGGAACATTGCTTGCAGATACACACATGCCCCTATCCTTTTGGGCAGAGGCTGTGAGCACAGCAAACTATGTGCTGAATAGAAGTTTGATACAAAAACTTAAGGGTAAGAACCCCTATGAATTACTCAAAGGGAAGAAACTTAAAATTGATTACTTTAGAATTTTTGGGTGTAGATGTTTCATTCATAACAATAATAAGGAACATATTAGAAAAATTGAAGTTAAAGCTATAGAGGGAATTTTTCTTGGATATTCCCAAGTTAGCAAGGCTTATAGGGTTTTCAATAAATCATCCTTAAAATGCAAGAATCTGTACATATTTCATTTGATGAAGCTAACATATATTATAAGGAGAAGGATTCTTCTACCTCAGATCTTTTGCAGGTACCTCACTTGTGTGAGAAATTCGGTGAGTTAAACCTTATACAAAATATCATATCACATCCTCCTCCACAAGCTGATGAGGACAGTGAAGAAGAATTTTTGGAAGTTGTTGAACCTCTTTCAACAGCAGACATTTCTCCACAAGAGGAATTAACTCTAAATGTTGTTGTTGAACCAACTCCACCCATTGACCTTGTCACACTAAGGGATCACCTTAGATCTCAAGTGATTGGGGACATGTTAGTAGGTGTACAGACAAGGCATCAACTCAACCAAGATGTGATGCATGCATGTTTCCTCTCTCAAGTTGAGCCTTAATCCATAAATGATGCAGAGCAAGATCCCCACTGGATTATTGCAATGCAAGAGGAGCTCAATCAATTTGAGAGATGCATAGTTTGGGACTTGGTTCCAAGGCCCAAAAGCTATCCAGTAATTGGAACCAAGTGGGTATTCAGAAACAAACTTGATGCCCAAGGTGTAATTATGAGAAACAAGGCTAGGCTTGTTGATCAAGGCTATAGGCAAGAGGAAGGCATTGACTATGATCAAACCTTTGCTCCTATTGCAAGGCTAGAAGCAATTAGGATTTTTCTTGCTTATGCTGCTTTTAAGAAGTTTAAAGTCTACCGGATGGATGTCAAGAGTGATTTCTTGAATGGACAACTAAAGGAAGAGGTTTATGTTGAACAACCCCTAGGTTTTATCTCTTCTACTCATCCCTTATATGTTTTTAAATTGCATAAAGCTCTCTATGGTCTAAAGCAAGCTCCAAGAGCTTGGTATGAAACCTTAGCTAGCTTACTTTTAGAATACAAGTTCTCTAGAGGCATGGTAGATAGGACCCTTTTTACTAAGATGCATCATGATAAACTTTTGGTAGTACAAATATATGTAGATGACATCATTTTTGGCTCTACAAATCCCAAACTATGTAAGAGATTCTCGGATCTAAGGCATTCAAAGTTTGAGATGAGTAGCATAGGAGAGCTATCATACTTCCTTGGCCTACAAGTGAAGCAATCCCCTGATGGCATATTCATATCCCAATCTAAATATGCAAATAAGATTATTAAGAAATTTGGGATGGTTGATGCTTCCTCTATGAAAACTCCCATAGCTGCTAATGTTGTGATTGACTCTGATGAACATGGAAACCAAGTTGATCAGACCAAGTATAGGGCTATTATTGGATCCCTACTCTATCTCAAAGCAAGTAGACCAGACATCATATTTGCTACATGTCTTTGTGCTATGTTCCAAGTAAGCCCTAAGGAATCTCATCTTATTTTCATTAAAAGGATTTTGAGAAATATAAAGGGTTGCCCTAATCTAGGACTCTGGTATCCAACAGAGTCAGTATTTGAGCTTACTGGATTTTCTGATGCTGACTATGCTGGATGTAGAGTAGACAAGAAAAGCACATCAAGAACATGCCAGTTCCTTGGGGATAGGCTTGTGTCTTGGTTTTGTAATAAGCAAACATCAATGTCCACTTCAACTGCAGAGGATGAATACATTGCAGCTGGCAGTTGTTGTTCACAAATCTTGTGGATACAAAACCAACTACTGGATTATGGATACAACTTAAATAATTCAACCATATTTTATGATAGTACCAGTGCAATTTCCATTGCACATAATCCAGTGCATCATAGTAGGACAAAGCATATAGATATAAGACATCATTTCATAAGAGACTGTGTGGACAAACAGAAAATTAACCTTGAATTTATCTCTACTGACTTGCAAAGGGCAGATATTCTCACCAAGCCCTTGGATGAATCTAAACATTTATTCTTTCTGAATCAGTTAGAAATGATAGATGGAAAGGCTTAATTTTAAACCTGTCCTTAGTGTGAACGATCTGGAAACAATTCGTCGACCTGAGATCGACGATTTGCAAACTTATCGTTGGGAGTTCGTCGACCAGAGATCGACGAAATCTCTATGTGAAGTCAGTTTCGTCGACCTGAGATCGACGATCCTGTTTCAGGAAATATTTCTGAGGACAACGAAATATCTCCATATCTTCAGTCTGAGATCGACGAATTTATCTCTTCATGAAATTTTTTGTCGACCTGAGATCAAATAATTTCCTTTTCGCAGGACGAAGCTTGATGTTTCACATTCTGAAAAACCTTATAACCAGGTTTTCTTCGAGCTCCGTCCCGCGCTTTCAGTTCTTTTGCACTTGATCTCTCTCTTTTTCTGTTGCAGGTGATCATGGCGATTTCAGCAAGCGCTCTCGCAGCAATGAAATTCGACATGGGTTTTGACATCGACTTCGAGTTGTTTCAATTCTCAGATCAAATCTTCCTTGATATTCTGAAGTTGTTTGAAGATCTACAGTTAAAGAATCTGATGACTACCAGGATGAAGATTGCAGCGACTGAAATCCGAGAATGGGTTTTCACTCTATCGGCTCCAGATGCTGATACGCTGATTGGAACAATTTCGGGTAATGTCATTTCACTCACCCCTGATGTTTTAACTAAATTTTTTGGTTAATTGAATGCAGAAGAGGACTTAGAAATCGATTCTACTGAGTTTGATGGAATGTTGAATCGAATGGGTTATTCTGGTGACAACCCTAACAAATTGTTGAAGAAACATCTATCTACAGATTATAAGTTTCTGGCAGATGTTGTAGGGAAAGTTCTACTGGGCAAACACATCGCCCATGATTACATAACTAGACAACAGTTCCTTGTGATGAGTGCAGTGGCAAACAAGAAGGTCGTGAACTGGGCCAAAATTATGTTTGAATTAATTAAGAAGAAAAACACAAAGAAGGAAGTGTGTTTTGGAAGAATTCTGGGAATCTTCCTTCAAGCCAAGGCTGCTGAATCACTAGTCTCCCTGACCATATTCATAAATGCCTCCAAGAGGCTTACCTGCGCCTTGTTTGGCAGGTGGGAGAGGAACATTCCTAAGCCATCCAGGGCTTCCTCTTACAGACCTTCTGAGGGTACAAGGGCTGATCCAGCCACTCCCCCTGCTGAAGATGTTCCACCTCCACCACCTCCAGCTTCCCCAATTCATCTCTCTTCACCAGTTCATAACACAGTCCATACTCCTACACCTCCATCATCTCCAATGCATCATCCACAAACTCATATTCACTCTCTAACACCAACCCCATCACAACATGGTACACCTCCCTCATCACCTCTACCATAACATCTAGCTAACATCCCACTTTCCAACCCTCTCTCCCTACCTTCCTTTGATCTACTGTCATCCCCCCTTCATACTCCATCACCTGCATGCCAGATTATCTACCTTCTCCTCCACCATCATCTTCCATCCATCCTTCTATATCCACTGAGACACCTTTTGAGTTCATGCAATTGGACCCCTCCTTCATTCCACCTCTTCTGGCAATTCTCACTCCTCTCGTCAAAAACCTGATAGCATATGCTATTTCCCCTCTTGCTACTTCCATCTCATCCCTTGCTGCTCAAATTTCTGCCCTCTCTATCCCTCCTTCTTCAGTCAGGGGCATGGCTCCAGTGCTTACTGAACCCGGGCAGGGGGAGATACTCCCTGAAGAAGTAGCTCCAGCAGCAGCAACAACAATAGCAGAGATACAGTTTGTTGATATTGAGATACCATATGCAGATCTCACAGAATTTTTGGATACTTTTTCTGAGTCAGTAGATTTAATTTCTTCTTTGGATATTCTTTCTGAAAACTATTCCATTTCTCCAATAATTGAACTGCAGTCAGTTCTAGTTTCTTTTGATCTCTTATATAGAAACATTCTTTTATTTGTTTCTCCCAAGTATTGCATAGATATTATTTGCTATACAGCTCCAGTTAGTGCAGAAACTCTTCAGGCCATTCAGGCAAGTTTTGCTTCTAACATAGTCAGATACCATATGTGGAATCTGTTGGCCCAACTTATGTTATGGATGATAGTCCTATACCAAATCTGGATGAGTTAATTGCACAGGATATTGCACTAGAGATTGACCAAATGCAAAAAGATCCTGAGATAAATGATCCTCTTCTGACTGATAAAGATACAGATGATTCACAGATGCTTTCAGAGATTATTGTCCCTCCTCAAGATGTTCTACCTCCACCTCCTCCTCAAGCAAACAAGCAAATTTCACAGGAATCTATAAAAGCATTAAATGCTTTATATGACAATCCACAGAGTTCTTCTGAAGATGATCCAGTTGATGATTCTGATACTTCTGAATCTGATAATGCCAAGAGAGTCAAATCAAAGAAGAGAAAAGCTCCAACAAAGGCTGCTCCCAAGCCTTGTCCTGATAATGATGTTCCATATTACAGTCTACACAATATTCCTCTCACACCAAAAACTCCTCAATGGATGAAGTTGTCTAGAAATCAAGCTAAAGCATTGAAGAAGAAGAAGTCTGGATCCTCTCTAGTGAAGAAATTCAGGTACGATCCACCTCCTCCTCCTCCTTCAGCTGCTGGTTTAACTGGAAGTCTTAGCCAGAGACCCTCATCAGTTACTAAAACCTATCAGAGGCAAGGCAGACCCCATCAATCTTCTGGAAGCAGATATCCCCAACAGTAACATCATCACTCTTCCAGAAGCCATGCTCTTCCTCCTGCCAAGCTTCCAAGCCCTCCTAGAATCTCTTCATCTCCTAAAAGAGACATTACTCCCGAAGGCCCTCCTATTGTAGCCTATGATCCTGAAATGGATCCTAATACAAGGATGGCTAGTTTAAAGAGTTGATTGCTCTATCTCAGATCAGGAAAGCAAGAGAGGAAGGTAAGGATACTCACCAATTCTCTATTATGTCTTCCTACAAGAAAAAAGAGCTTGAGATATATCAGGTGGGAAGGCTTTTCAATGCACATGAATACATGCGCCTCCATCCTGAAGTTGTTGTTCCAAGGGCAGTTGAACAAAAGACTCTTGGTGATGCAGACATAAAGATGACTGTCATAGAAGCAATTAATCCTAACAGGACAATCACTTTTGCAAAATCTTCTGCTCCTCCCAAAGACTCTTAATATGTTTTCTACTGCCTGTTTTCATTTTCTTTTGAACAATATCTGTACCATAGCTTTAATCTTTTATTAATAGCATTTCCATTCTATCAGCTCTATATTTTATGCTATGCTTTTATTTTTATTTGTTTTGAAGTAAACTCACCCAAATAGGGGGAGATTGTTGGAACCCCTATTTTTATTTAGGCTAGGTTCATTCTTAGGTTATGTTGACAGATGTTGTATAGTTAGGGTCACTAGTTTTTCTTTCTAAGTTTTAGGCCAATCCCCCAAGTGTCAAACTTCATGGACCTACCTGATGTGGACTTCAGATTCAAGACTTAGAAGATTTTCAGTTTTTTGGAAATTAGTTCAACGTTCGTCGAACTCAGCCCGACGAACTTAGAGCTCAGGTCGATAATATTCATCAGAAGGATATATTTTGTGGTCGACATTTTCTCCCAGACTGGTTCTCAGCTCGACTAATTCTGTTTGTTCAAGTTAAGTGGTCGACGATCTTTGATTGTAGAATAGATTGTCAGGTTGACGTTCTTGGAGCATAGAATCAGTTGTTTATATTCAGTGTTTGCTTCACAGAGCTCAGGTTGACGAACAGGATTTCTCAGGTCGACGTTGTCTGAGTGCAGGTCGACGAAATCTGTTCTCTGGTTGACGAATTCTATAAGCTGTCTGTTCTTTGTTCTTTCCTTATCTGTTCCCTCTCTATTATTATTTTAAGTCATAAATTCCCTGAGTAATCAATACTTATATTCCCTATGAATATAGTCATTCCTGGCAGCATTGATTATGGTATTCATCAGAGGATTTATTTGACATATTTCTCGGGACAGTTAGGGAAATGAATAATGACAGATATGCTAGCCATTTTCCTTCCCAGTTTTCCAGCAAGGCATTAATTATAGTGATTCAAATTTCGAAGGAAGATTGGTTGTCAAAGAGAATATAGGGAGAATATTTTGAAATAGAAGAGAAAAACTGAGAATAGCAAGATAATTCTTTCAGAGCAGAAATATTGCAGAGAGATATTCTTAGCAAGAGCAGAAACTTCACAGCAGCTCCAAATACACATCTCTCATTTTGCTCTCAAGAAGATAGAAGAAGAACAACACAAACTGATCAAGAGTCTTCTTCATCTTCTCCTTTCAGGAATTTGCTGAGACAATATAGATTCATCTGTCTAAAGTTCCTGGATCTGCTTTACATAAGCTGAAGACCTACACACTCCTGGACAAAGCTTCTCAATCCTGAACAACTCTACATCTCAGTGGGATCTATGACAAGATCTGGAATCCACACAAAGTATTCGCAAAGTGTTTTTGAGAAAAGATAAGGCTAACATCACTTTCTTTCTCATCCCACTATACAGGGTTTTAACTCCCTTCAAAAGTTAACCTGGTTCACAAGTCACCTTCCAAAAGACATGAGTTTTGTTTTTTGGGCACCTGATCAAAAGCTCAAATGGTTGCAATATGTCCCTTCAAATATATATTGTGGTGGCAGTCACCCGATCAAAACCTGTAGTGGATTCCTACCAGGGTGGTAGAAGAGTGGATGTACCCAATTGGGGAACCACTATAAAATTCTTGTGTTGTCTGTGTGTTTGCTGTTTTATTTTTGTCTTGTGTTGTGGTAGCTTAGTGTTGTTTTTCTTTGCTTTCATTAACATCTCTTAGCTATTATTATATCACACATTTTATCACTTAACTTTATAATTGAAAAAAGTTGCAAAGGAATTTTTAATTAACTCTATTCACCCCCCCCCCTCTAGAGTTAACCAGAGATTACTCTCCCTTTTCTTTCAGTACGAAATAGGCATGATGTGTGAAGCACATTCGGACAGGTTGGTCTGGATTAGTGATCTTTTTTTTGCGTGCCAGAAATATCATAATTTGGAGAACTGTTGATGTCGTCGGGCGATAGTGATTGTCGTCAGGCGATAGCTCCCAGTAAGATAAAATTTTATGAGGCGTGTCTCTAAGAGACCTAGGGGCCAATGTTTGCGAAGCTGTGAGCTTTAACTATCAAGCTATGGTGAGTACCAACCTGAAATGGTAAAAAGCCATGTGGCTTGTGATTGAGTTGAGCCATGGAGTCCCACAACTGTGTCATCAAGTTAAGTACCTTTGAACAACCGAGTCGTCAAGTTAAGTACCTTTGAATGGGTAGTTGGTCGTTAAGTATCTCTGAACGACATAGTTGTCAAGTTAAGTACCTCTGAACGATAAAGTTACCATTAAGTCATGGACATCTGAACGATGGTGGTACACGGGGAATCCGGTCCACCGAAAATATGTCCTGAGTGCACGGGGCGTATGGCCGTTGAGCCATTGTCTGTGGTGAATGGTGCTTAAATGCACTTTGTTGTTGCCATTATATATATACTGTTGTTTGCAGGGAAGGAGAACTGCCGCCCCGAGTAAGGGGTGGGGTTGTTATAAATTGGTCAGCAAAATACCGATCGTTGCTTTGTTTGCCACATTTGTGTGGGCCATTTTGTGCAACTGCTGGAGAGCCAAGTGGGAAGTAGCGGGTTGAAGCCCTTGTGCTGCGATTGGCTGGCCCTTGAAGGGCCAAAGGTGAATTTTTTACTGTTTTCATGTGTGTTTGGCATGTGTGTCGATGTATGAAACCACTTGATGTAAATAAAATAGTTGTAAGACTGAAAGGCCGAAACATGTGTTGTATTTTAATATATATATATATATCATTCCTTTGTGGGTGTACAGTGGACATTCCATGTGTTGGCTTCATAACTTAAACTGCTTCCGCTAGAATGCTCTGAGTTAGGATGTGTTTATAGTTGAACTTGGATTTGGAAACAATAACTCCTTTACCTATCTGTGGTATATGGCGTCGGGACCCGGCCGGACCTTTTGTCATATGCTATGCGACGGATGGGGGCATTACAGCTAGTGAGCCCAAAGCTGCCGATAATGCTAATGATGTTTTTAAGAAAGATTCAGCAGAGAACATGATAGTACTTATTCAAAAGATTACTCCTGCTTCAGTATCTGAGGGGGAGGCAACTCAGTCCTTGATCTCTGTCTCTACTCAGGTTGACAGGTTTATCTACAACCTTGAGAAAAGGATTGGCAAGATGACAGGTGCCCCTCCAGTTGTTCGAGAGGTGGTGGTCACTATTTTTGACGAGGAAGGTGATGCAGAGGAGCATACTCCTGTCCTACCTACTGAAGATCTCAGTTTGATGTCTAAGGCACATTTATCTCTGATAGATGAGTCCTCCAGTGATTCAAAAATCCATGCAGATCTTCCTTCTCTTCCCAGTGTTCCTACTGAAGATGTTCTCAATTCCAGTTCAGATAGTTCCATTCTGAAGGCGATAGAAGCCATGTTGGCTAAACAGCAAGCACATATTGACTCCTCAATATAGAAAGTTCTGAAAAAGTTCAATGAGACTGAGAAAGGCTTGAACAATAGCCTTGCATAGGTCAAGTTCCGGTTTGACAAGCTGGACTCCAAGTTAGATTCTTGGTTCGTCCATGGTGGAAAAGTTTTTGTTCATACCATGGTCGGGCTCAAACGTAATCTGGACGTTCTTTTGAATGTTGATACGAACGCCAAAACCATGATTGATGCTCATAAGAGATCAATGGCTCATTTTGACAAGACGATGGAATCTTATGCCAATGTTATAGCTGTTAAAGTCAGAAAGGGGGGATGCCCTGAAAGCTAAGGTAGATGTTATTGAGGCTGCTGCAGTTGCAAACTTCAAAGGATTCAATGAGTACACTTATGACAACTTCTCTTGGATACAAAATGAGATTTTTAGCAGACCAGCTCAAGTTGATTCAAGTGTTCCAGTACCTGTTGGGCCTGCACCAGTAGATGTTGAAGTTCATCCTGCTCAGGATTACTCGCAATACTGGTCAGACACTTAGGATTTTTCACATGACAAACTTATTGTTGCTGCTGCTGATATTCCAGATGCTTGAGTGGTTGAAGACATTCCTCTACCAGTTTACAAAAGAATAAAATATGGTGAAGGCTCATATGCTGTGAGATCAGAGCATGCTAGAGAAATGTCCAACAGAGAAATGGCAAACCGGGAAATGGCTGAGGTTTGGAGTCTGATTTCTAAAGGCATCATATTAGACTCATTCACAATGGTTGACGTTGGAGATGAAATCAGGTGGAACCACTATGATTTAGAGGAGTGGCAGAAGCATGAGGTGGCCAGTGCAAAGAGAAGAATTCATTTCAGGAACCACAGACATGATGATCCAATGGCACCACCAGCTCCACCGAGATATTATCTGAAGCCCAAGGCATATTTTGCTAGACAACATCAGAAGGGCCAGGGTAGGTAGGGCTGATGAGTTTATATATCTTTTATTGATATATGTGGATGTGGTTTCCCCAAACATTGAACTCATTGTGATATATATATATATATATATATATATATATATATATATATATATATATATATATATATATATATATATATATATATATATATATATATATATATATATATCTTTATTATATAAAACAGTAGGCATATCTTGAGCACACCATAGATTCGATCCAGACCGTAGAATCAAGAAACTTCACTTTCTGGTCGTTGGATTGAAGAGAGGAGGCCTGCCATTAACTAAATCTCCAAAAAATCATTGTTCACCTCTGCAGATTTCCCATATTTTGCTTTCCGCCTCCTGTGCTTTCACGGCCTCACACCGCCGCCGTCGGCGGAGCCGCCGGCGACCTGCCTGGCGCCCACCGGGGGGTTCGCCGGCATCCAGCGAACCCGCCGGGGGTTGTCCGATGGCGAGCGGGCAGGGCCACAGCCGGCGGTGGCCCTGCCCGTGAGCTCTAGTTTTGGAGCTCACGGGCAGGGCCACCGCCGGTGGTGGCCCTGCCCGCTCACCCTCAGACAACCCCCGGCAGGTTCGTCGGATGCTGGCAAACCCCCCGGTGGGCGACGGGCAGGCCAACGGCGGCGGAAAAGACCCGTTCAACGAACATCGAACGGGTCTTTTCTGCCAGGGGACGGGGCGGGCGGGGCGGGGCCCGCCGGGGGGCGGGCGTAGCCCGCTTGAATGCCAAGCGGGCGAAGCCCGCAGCGACGCATCGAGAACGGGCGGAATCATGAAAATCTCACTGCCACCGCCGCCGGCTGCGGGCTCGCCGTCCGCCGGCCGCCCGGGGTTCGTCGGCGGGCACGCCGACGAACCCCGGGCGGCCGGCGGCCGGCGAGCCCGCAGCCGGCGGTGGTGGCGGTGAGATTTTCATGGCCGTTATATATATATATATAATTTAAATGTTTTGACTAGAATGTGCACTTTTTTTATTTTTTCTATTCATATATCTGTTCAATTTTATGCTTTATAATTATTGTTGTGCAATTCACCTTAGCTTATAAGATTCTAACTTCTTCAAATAGGGGAAGATGCACACATTAATATTTAGTAGAATATTCGTCACCAAATCAGTGAAAGTTACTTCACACCCTCACACCTAGGCATTTGCTAGTACCTAGCAAAGATTTCTCATAAACTATGACATACTAATTCTCATAATTTGGGTGACTCAAAATTTAGGAATTGAAGTAAAATCAATCATAATAAATGTAACCGAAATAAAGTACTCTCCTAAAATATGTAGTTCAAAGAATCAATCATGCTCGTCCTTTCCATCCATTTGTAAGTAAGTCATGGTCATGGAGTGCAAGTCAGTAACAACCGTAAACACATAGGTAACAAGCATAAACCAATATTGCCCGAAACCAAAACAAAACTAGTTGTCAGGTTTAAATGGTTAGCACCATATTAACAATTTTCATGTGATGAAAGGAATATAAAAAAACAGACAAACTTGGTGTCATGGTTTACATCACAAATTCATGCAGCATTCATTTCGAATTGGCCATCCAGTTAACAAAATGACAATAAAATAACAACACCAAGATAACAGTTTGTAGGTGACAACATGAGTGATAGTAAAAGTGCATGTAAAATTCAATCAGAAATTTGTCAACTAGTGTTACCATATCATGTTTTCCATAAATCAAGCATCCAAAATAAGCATCATAGAGACAGCATATCAATCATAACGTCCACATAATTGAAATCAGTACAAAACATCGCAGAGGCATAATATCCATCATAACGTCCAAATAACTTACTAAATAAAATCACAGAAATATCCAAAATGCATAGAAATAGAGTCCAGCACGGAGCAAAATCCAAAATGCATAGAAATACAATCACAGAGCTAGATGTAACAAAAGAAGAGTAGTATGAATAAACTGAGCAAAATCCGCACTTCACTCGTCTTTTTCGTCTTCCTCTTCCCCCACAGCCACCACTATGGGGTCAAATCTAGATCTGTCACTCGTGAGTAGATATCCTTCGTCGTCAAACTGAGATCGTAGCTTATATGATGGTTCTATGACTAGGATTTTCACCTTGTGCATGATCATCACTCGCTCTTGCCAAGTCTGCTCAAATCTAGATTCAAAATACACATGTTGACAACGTTGGTACCATTATTGACCGCTGGAATATCAACGTTGATACAATCGGCAGCTGAAGCAAAAGACTGTCCCTTGGTGCTAATGGCCAATGTACCCTGATTTGTGCCTACTTTGATGTTCTTAAAGATCACCATTTTCCTAATGTGATGCCCCACCAGGGTACAAATGTCTCCCTCTTTCAGACTCATGCCCGCAAAACGACATAATATTGTGGTCGGGGTGGGGTACCACAATTGTCATCCTCCATATGTTGAGTTCTTTTCCTGTAGTTGGTCGGATATCATCTGTCCTGCATTTATCTTAGCTCCTTTTAGGATGCAGTAGATCAAGATCAATTGGTCCAAAGAAATATAATTTGTGTGCTTAGTTGGGAGCAAGCTAGCGTTCGCGAACAACATCCACGCCATAGCCTCCCTAGTGAAACTATTGGAGTTAAAAACATGCTTGTGTGGGTTAGCCCACATATCATCCTTCGAGTGGAAAAGGACTGTCGCGACCTCGTCCGGAGATACAGTGGTATTTAGTTGATCATATTCATCCAACTCCAAGTTATCTAGATCAAAACATTCACATATACCTTGCGGTGAGAATTTCACCTCCTTCCCTGCGCCAACACTTTACCCTCCTTCTAAAACTTTCCATTCGAATAAAATTTGTAGACCCACGAGAGCATGGCCTCCGTACGTGGGTGACAGAAGGAATCTCTTCCCTGTTTCTGCATACAATCGATGTAACACTTGCTCCAATATTTCATTTCCATCTCAAATTTGCGCTCATAGATGACTAGTTTGAGCTTAAACATATCGTGTCTCACACTTGCCTCGTCATTTACGAAGCGAACATTTTCACTTTCCCTTTTCGATAGGACATTACACAAGGGATGAACAACTTTTCACATAAGACAATCCCTTGTGCACGGGAATATAAAAAATGCGATTAAAAAAACTTATAAATCACTTATAGATGATGGGATTTCTGAAAGAGCAAGGCTTTACAACTTCTGAAATTGTAACTCTCGCAACCTTCCAGTGACTTGCTCTGATGAAACCGTCTGAATCTCGCGACTTTGGGATTGGGGCTAGGATGAGAAAAGACTTAAGCTTTTTCATTAATGGAGAGGGAGTAGTATGTAACACCCCCATCCGTCACATAGCATATAACTGAAGGTCCGGCCAGGGCCCGAATCCATATACTACGGACAATTAGTGGAGTTACTTGTTGAGACAAAAATTCGTAAACGTTTAACCTAACACAGAGTGCATTCTAGCGGAAGATTAATAAAAGCTTATAGGAACCCAACCAATTGAATGTCCACATAACTAATTAGGACTGAAAGTACAATACACAAATGTTTTGGCCTTAAGGCCTTACAAAGTTCAACTTAAATAACAATGTATTACATACATCGGCACGTAGGTCAGCCACGCATGAAACTATAATTAAAAATGGGTAATTTGCTTTGGCCTTAGAGGGTCGGCATAGTAATCCTGGGCTCCAACCCGCTATTTCCTGCTTGGCTCGATTGTACGTGCAAGAAACATTCCACCACAACAGTGGCAAACATAATAACGGTCAGCATTAGCTGACCAAATTATAACGCCCCCACCCCTCACTCGGGGTGGCAGTGCTCCTTCCCTACAAGCATTAGCATGTACAAATATTGGCAACCAGAACGTTCAAAATAAGCATCATTCGCCACAGTCGTTGGCACGGTCGCCCAACGCCCTGTGCTCTCAGGGCACATTCTCGGTGCACAGGACCTCAAAGGGTCACACCTTTGTTCGTTGCAACGATCAGCAATGCTTGAGCATTCTAGTCTTTTAGGGCCGAAGCCAAAGACAACACCCCTATGGCTACGACAAAGTCATGGTGATCGCATATATACCTCTTGACTCACTCTAAGTCGATCGGCATAGGGTTGGGTACAGTTCAGCTCTTTCCCAGTGCTCAAATCGTCGGGCGCAACAAGCTACGACGCGGGTCAACATCCCCTTTCCCATCCGTGCAAATCATAACCCTGTTATAACCCCAGGCCAGCACTCACGGCTACCTAAGCTGGGATATGCGGGCTCTCGGCTCCACACACTAGCCCCCATATCTACAAGTGTCAGGCCTCTCAAAGCAATGGCCCTCAGGTCTCTACGAGACAGGCCTTACAAACATTACAGCACTCACTATGAGCTACTAACGGCGGTAGCGCTACCATCGTGCGGTAGGGAACAGACTATCGATTCTTCCCCCTAGATGAAACGCCTCGAAACTCAAAAGAGGGACGAGTAGCATTTTGAGCCAAGTTTGGGACTTGGTAGGGGTCACACGGCCTAGGACACTGGCGTGTCCCAGGGGAGTGTCATGCTCGTGTTGGACTATCAGGCCGAGTGGTCAACGAAATTGCAGTCGACGATCGTCGAGCAGCGAACACGGCCTGAGACACGGGCGTGTCATAGGCCGTGTCCTGCTCGGGATGTTGGTCGAGCCGTGTAGGGGGAGATACGCGGTTAAGCGTGTAATGCCCCGAAACTCAAAAGAGCGACAAGAGGCATTTTGGGCTAAGTTTGGAACTTGGCATGGGGCACACGGCCTAGGACACGGGTGTGTCCCAGCGGCGTGTCATTCTAGGGTCGACGATCTGGCCGAGTGGTCGACGAATTTGGAGTCGACGATCGTCGAGCAGCGAACACGGCCTGAGACACGGGCGTGTCCCAGGCCGTGTCCTTCACAGGATGAAGATGGGACGTGGTAGGGGTGATACACGGGTCTGCACACGGGCCGTGTCGGGTAGACACGGGCATGTCAAAATGCGACACGGGCGTGTCGAGTACCCGTGTCCCTTTCGGGCATTTTAGATCCTGTGTCGATGGAGGAACACGGCACACTACACGGCCGTGTACTGGATGACACGGGCATGTCAAACCTGACACGGGCGTGTCAAGAGCCCATGTACTCTTTAGGGAGCGTCGGTTTCGACGGCGAATGGGGAACACGGCCCTGGATACAGGCGTGTCACAGGATATGTTCGGCCCAGATTTTTAATTTCAAGCCCGAATTGTGGCCGTCTATTTCCTTATTTTGGGATCTAACGGCTTGGGGTTGTTCCTGCTGGGTTTATACTGAGAATAGGTTTTGAATCCTTCATTTCACCCAAGCATTCTCTTTCTAAGCTTCTAGAGAGAGGGGAGAGCAAGGAAGAAGAAGGGAGTTAGATCCGGCCACCGGCGGAGCTTCGGAGCTCCAAATCACGAGCCGACTTCGAATCTACAAAGGAGAAAACATTGCGGTGCTTTTCATCTGCAAAGATTTCCATGGTGCCAAGGAAGAATTCTAGGGTAACGATTCTCATCCTAGGACATGTGAAGTCATCTTTTCTTTACATAGGAATCCCGCTCTCGCGAGTTTGCGGTGAGTTTGAGGCGTTCCTTCGGGTAGACATTAATAGTCCCCATTTTTTAACATGTAGAGTCCGTAATCGAGAAACAGACATAGGCATGATGTGTGAAGCCTAGCCGGACAAGTTGGTCTGCATCGGTGATGTTGCATTGCATGAATGACCGGAGAAGACTCCGCGCAATTGAATGTTTTTCGGGTTTTCTACGCGGTAGATTGCAACAGGGAGCCTTGGGGATTAACTCTAAGGTGCACTCAGAAAACTGGACAGATGCGTGATTCTGCCAACATGGTGGCCTGGGAGCCATCTTGCACATAACCGGGTTATGTGAAGTGTGTGATCGGATTGGGACTCGGGGAAATTTGACCCGTGCCCATGTCTTAAGGTGATAGGGCAGTGTGAACAATGGGTCATGCGGAACCGTACCCGCTCTATGTGGTTCGGTTAGAGAGACCTAAGGTATGTGGTACTCGCTGTTAGCATAGATGGAGGGTCTTGTGTAGTGGCCAGAAAGACCAAATGCTCACGAGATATTGTCATCCAAGAGACGGTGGTGAGTCAGCGGACTTTGGCCGTGTTCACCGAGAATGTGCCCTGAAAGCATGGGCTTTGTGACCGTGTGTGACCATGCCTGTGATGAAGTGTTTATTCACTATACTGCTTGGTTATGCTAACAAAGTGCAGGGAAAGAGCATCGCCGCCCCGATTATGGGGGCAGGATCGTTATAATTTGGTCAGCATAGCTGACCGTTGCTTTTGTTTGCCACCATTGTAGTGGATTGTTGCTTGCAGGTGCTGCGGAACCGAGCGGTAAATAGCGGGCTAAAGCCCAAGTTGCTGAGCAGGCCCTCAAAGGCCAAATTTTGAGTGTTTACTTGTTTTATTCATGTGTGACCGGCCTGCGTGCCGTGGTATGGAAAACACTGTAATTTGAGTAAATTTTTGTAAGGCCTTAAGGCCATTATACTTGTGTATTGTACCTTCATTCCTATTGGGTTTTGTAGTGGACATTCATGCTTATGGTTGGGTTCTTTTAATTGCAACTTTTAAATTATTTCCGCTAGAATGTCCTCTATATAGGACGTTGGTTATTGGCAGGATGGTTTCCATTGAGTAACCTCCCGGTCTGTCTGTAGTATATGGCGTCAGGCCCCGGCCGGACCTACTGCTATATGTTATGTGACGGATAGGGGGTGTTACAATTTGGTATAAGACTACTGCTTTCGGTCAGGCTTAAATGAATTCATCGACGAATTCTTTTAAGGGGTGGTGAGCACATGTATGTGCGTCATTGTTAAAACATAAAAAGAACACATGAATGTCCACTTAGGAAAGATAATACACGTGTTTGAGGAACCTGCGTGTTCTTATAATTGCTTTTTGTAATTTTTCTTGGTCGCTTAACGGTGTTTTGTACAACTATAGGTGACTAGAAGTGATGCAGGGCCGTCAGAACGCCCAGTTTCTGAGGCTAGTTGCGCACCAAATGATGCTCCTAGAACACCTCCCTCAGCCGAAACCATATGATTGGTGGCTGAAGCGGTGTTTGCGAAAATCAATGCGCAGCGTGCAAGGCAAATACAGCAGCCTTCCCCTGCGGTGGAGCAGGTACCACTTCAAGCAACGGAACCAAGAAGAGTGGAGAAGGTAGTTTTGGAACCTTTGGTGATGAGGAGAGCAACCGAAAGACAGCTCAAGCACATTATGAGCTTCAATCCTCCTGTGTTCTCGGGGTTGGGAACCGCATCTCAAGCTGAATACTGGCTCTCCCGGGTGAAAAGAGTCCTGACAGCTACTGAAATGGAGGAGTGGCAGATGACCACTATAGCTACATTCCTGTTGGACGGAGATGCAAGGCTGTGGTGGGAAGGTATAGAGCTGCATCACTTGATAGGAAGGCAACTCATGGACATCTCGACGGAAACGTTTTTGAGATTATTCTTGTCTAGGTACCTCCCTTCGGCTCAGAAGATTGCGTTGGAGAATGAGTTCCTGAAATTGGTGCAAGGAGAGAGTAGCGTGGATGAGTATCTCCACGAGTTCACTCGATTGGGTCGGTACGCTAGTTACACATTCGTAGATGAGGAGTGCAATATAAATCGATTCTATGAAGGTTTGAGAGATGACTTGAGGCTACTACTCTCGGGGTCTATGACGCAGGGCTTCTTGACCCTGGTCAATACAGCACGATCTTTGGATAAGTACTTGAATAATGTGCAAGCAAAGAAAAGCTCTGGTTATAAGAAGACGGAGTTCAAGGTGTCCGGCTAACTCAAAGCATGCGTACCGTAGGTGGTCTAAGAAGGCTAGGACTTCGGGTCCAGCCCCTTCTTCCGGTGCTTCTGGGGCGACTATGGGTCGGACCCCGGGCGCATGCTTCACTTGTGGGAAGCCGGGACATTTTGCTAGAGACTGCTGGAGCGGACGTCCAAAGTCCAAGAGGAAGCCGGGAGCAACATACGAGGAAAAGGGCAAGGCAGTCGAGTCAACTGCATCCCATTATGCTCCGGCTCAGCCTAGAGTCTACAATCTTGGCCAACAGGAGGTCATTAAGCAAGCGGATGTGGTGACAGGTACGGTTTAAATTTACAGCAAGTTGATTTTTAAATACTTGTTATGTGTTTGTTATCTTACTACTGTTTGTATAGGATTTGTTTTGATTTGTGAGAATCTGGTGAGAGCACTCTTTGATACGGGAGCTTCACACTCTTTTTTGTCCGAAGGATTCATATCGTGTATCGGAGTACCTTCTTCGATGGTGAAGGACAAACTGGATGTGTTATTGCCGAATGGGTGTTCGATGCACGCGGATAGAATCTGTGGCGTAAAGATTCATATTTGGATTCAGGAGTTCCATTTGCAAGTATCATTACTACCACTGGTGGAGTTCGACGTGATATTTGGCATGGACTGGCTCTCGGAGAAGCAAGCTTATATTGATTGCGGTCGCAAGGAAGTCAAGTTGGGAATAGGTCGTAAGACGACTTTTACGGGCTTGAAAGGGTCAAGCAAGACTTTGATGTTTGCTCTTCAGGTGGTGAAGGCAGTTCGTGCTGGTGTAAAGCTGCTCTTTACACTAGTGGAGGTTACAAAGACTAAGCCTACGTTGGACAGTATTTCAGTGGTATCCGAGTACCCTGATGTGTTCTCTGGCGATCTTCTTGGAGCCCTGCCTCGACGGAAGATAGATTTCACGATTGAGCTAGTGTCAGGTGCGAAACCTGTGTCATGCTCTCCGTATCGGCTAGCGCCTAAGGAAATAGCGGAGCTGAAGGTTCAACTGCAAGAGCTGTTGGAGCAGGGTTATGTGTGTCCAAGTTCGTCGCCTTGGAGCACACCAGTCCTTGAATTCTGTTAAGTGAAGTGGGTGAATGATAGAAGCTTGAGACTTTGTATCGATTATCGGGAGTTGAACAAGCTAACAGAGAAGAATAAGTACCCGATCCCGAGGATTGATGATCTATTCAATCAGTTAGTCGGGTCGACGGTGTACTCAAAGTTGGATCTCAAGTCCAGGAATTATCAGCTGAGGATAAGGGAAAGTGATATCCCCAAGAGAGCTTTTAGTATGAGATACGGGCATTACGAGTTTATGGTCATGCCGTTTGGGCTGACGAATGCACCGTCAGTGTTCATGGATCTCATGTACAGGACTTTCAGGGTGTACCTAGACCACTTTGTGATCATCTTCATCGATGATATATTGGTATACTCGCAGTGTGAGGAGGATCACTTCAAGAATCTGCATTTGGTGTTAGAGATGTTGAGGAGGAATCAATTGTACTCCAAGTTCTCCAAATGCGAGTTTTGGTTATCCTCAGTGGTGTTCCTTGTCACATAGTCAGTGGAGAGGGAATTGCAGTGGATCCGGCGAACATTGTTGCGATATGAGAGTGGCCTGTGCTGTCTATGGTAGCGGAAGTCCAGAGTTTTCTGGGGCTTGCCGGCTATTACAGGCACTTCGTGGAGAACTTCTTGCGGATAGCGTTACCCATCACGACTCTGACGAGGAAAGAGAAGAAGTTTGTTTGGACGCTGGAGTGCGCACGAGCTTTTGAGGAGCTGAAGTGTCGGTGACCATGGCGCCAGTCCTAAGTTCGTCGAGTAGGACAGAATGTTTTGAGATCTACAGTGATGTTTCGTGCAGTGGACTGGGTTGTGTCCTACTGCAGCATGGAAGTGTGATAACGTATGGCTCGCGACAGCTGAAAGTGCATGAGAGGAATTATCCGGTCTATGACTTGGAGTTAGCGGCCGTGATTTTTGCCTTGAAGCTTTGGAGGCACTACTTGTATGGGGTGAAGGTTGATATCTATACCGACCACAAGAGCCTGAAATACTTGTTGGATCAGAAAGATCTAAACATGCGATAGAGGAGATGGATGGAGTTCCTGGGGGACTACACGTTCAAAATTCACTATGTGCCTGGGAAAGGCAATGCAGTTGCGGACGCGTTGAGCCGCAGGGCCCCAGCTCAAGCCAATTGGTTGTCGGTCCATGACGAGCAGTTGGTTTGGGAGTTGGAGGCGTTGGAGATCTCTTGCATAGACAAGCAAGCAAGTGTCGAATCGTTATTGAACTGGATGGAAGTTCAGTGTGTCCTGGCTGATCGGATTCGGCAGGCTTTGGATATGGATAGCCGCATGAAGCAACTCATGATAGAGGCTTTGGATTGGTCAAATTCTCAATTTGTTGTTGAGGATGGATTGCTATGGAAATATGGTCGTCTGTGCGTCCCAAACGTGGGCAATTTGCGGATGGAATTTTTGTACGAGGCGCATTATACCAAGTATTTGATTCACCCAGGGAGCACGAAGATGTACCGCGATGTGAAGAAATTGTTCTGGTGGCCAGGACTTAAAAAGGATGTGGCACTGTACGTGGCGAAGTGTCAAACATGTTCCTTTGTGAAGGCGGAATGCCAAAAGCCAAGAGGATTCTTGAAGTCCTTTCCTATTCCAGAGTGGAAGTTCGATGACATTACAATGGACTTTGTGCAGGGGTTTCCAAGGTCGCAGAAGGGAAACGACGCCATCTGGGTGATCGTGGATCGTTTGACGAAGGTGTCGCACTTCATTCCGCATAGGAAGGACGATTCTGTGGAGAAATTGGCAAAGTTATATGTGGATAACATAGTACGGCTTCACAGTGTGCCCCGCAGCATCGTGAGCGACCGAGATGGGCGGTTCACGTCAAATGATTGGAGGTTGGTGCAGCAGATGTTGGGAACAAAGCTGAGTTTTAGCACAGCCTTTCATCCGTAGATAGATGGGCAGACCGAGAGAGTCAATAGGATAATGGAAGACATGCTTCGCATGTGCGTCCTGGACTTTGGGAAGCAATGGGAAGATCACCTATACTTGGTGGAATTTGCGTACAACAATAGCTACCAGGTGAGCATTCAAATGGTGCCCTTCGAGGCCCTTTATGGTAGAAGATGTCGCATGTCATTGTCTTGGTTGGAAACGGGTGAGTCAAAGTTATACAAGCGCCAAGAGGTGGAAGATGCAACGTCGTTGGTTCGAACGATTCGAGAAAGGTTGCTAATCGCTCAGGACCGCCAAGCCAAGTACTATAACGCCAAGCATACTAACGTGGAGCTCGCTGTCGGCGACTGGGTGTACTTGAAGATCAAGACGTTCAAGGGTGTCTCGTGCGTGCGGCGCATGAAGAAGCTAGCCAAGGTACCTTGGACCGTTTGAGGTTTTGGAGCGGATTGGCGAAGCAGCGTATCGATTGAGGCTATCATTGGAGCTTAGTGGTCTACACGATGTATTCCACATATCGGTGCTGCGGAAGGCGGTGCAAGAGCCTTCGAAAGTGGTTGTGGTCGATCAAGTGCCAGTAAATAATGGGTTGATGACGAAGGTCAAGCTCGTTCATATTGAGGTCTCGGAAGTCAAACGGCTACACAACAAAGAGATCAGGATGGTCAAGGTCCGTTGGGACAACTGTGGTCGGGAGGAGCTCTCGTGGGAGTGAGAGCAGACCATGCTTGAGGAGTACCCGGAGTTATTCCACTCAGGTACCGTTTAAGTTTTGTGTTTATCTTTCCTTTATGTAATTTCGGGACGAAATTCTTTTAAGAGGGAGAGAGTTATAACTCCCTGAAACTCAAAAGACAGACGGGTGGCATTTTGGGACAAGTTTGGAACTTGGCAGGGGGCACACGACCTGGAACACGGGCATGTCCCAGGGGCATGTCGTGCTCGAGTCGACGATCTGGCCGAGTGGTCGACGAATTTGGATTCGACGATCGTCGAGCAGCGAACACGGCCTGAGACACGGGCGTGTCCTAGGTCGTGTCCTTCATGGGATGAAGACGGGCCGTGGCGGGGGTGATACACGGGTCACCACACGGGCCATGTCAGGTAGACACGGGCGTGTCAAAATGCGACATAGGCATGTCGAGTACCCGTGTCCCTTTCGGGCGTTTTCGGTCCTGTGTCGATGGAGGAACACGGCACACTACACGGTCGTGTATTGGATGACACGGGCATGTCAAACCTGACATGGGCATGTCGAGAGCCCGTGTACTTTTTGGGGTGCGTCGGTTTCAACGGCGAATGGGGAATAAGGCCCTGGACACGGGCGTGTCACAGGCCGTGTTCGGCCCAGATTTTGGATTTCAAGCCCGAATCATGGCCGTCTGTTTCCTTATTTTGGAATATAATAGCTTGGGGCTATTCCTGCTGGGTTTATACCGGGAATAGGGTTTTGAATCCTTCATTTCAACCAAGAATTCTCTTTCTAAGCTTCTAGAGAGAGGGGAGAGCAAGAAAGAAGAAGGGAGTTAGATTCGGCCACCGGCGGAGCTTCGGAGCTCCAAATCGCGAGCTGACTTCGGATCTACGAAGGCGAGAATATTGCGATGCTTTGCATTCACATAGATTTCCATGGTGCCAAGGAATAATGCTAGGATAACGATTCTCATCCTAGGACATGTGAAGTCCTCTTTTCTTTGCATAGGAAGCCCGCTCTCGCGAGTTTGCGGTGAGTTTGAGGCGTTCCTTCGGGTGCCCGCTTTATGTGGTTCGGTTAGAGAGACCTAAGGTATGTGGTACTCGCCGTTGGCATAGATGGAGTGTCTTGGGAAGTGGCCAGAAAGACCAAATGCTCACGAGATATTGTCGTCCAATGGACGGTGGTGAGTCAGCGGACTTTGACCGTGTTCACCGAGAATGTTACCTGAGAGTACGGGGTGTGTGGTCGTGTGTGCCCACGCCTGTGATGAAGTGTTTATTCACTATACTGCTTGGTTATGCTAACAAAGTGCAGGGAAAGAGCATCACCGCCCCGATTATGGGGGCGGGATCGTTATAATTTGTTCAACATAGCTGACCATTGCTTTTGTTTGCCACTGTTGCGGTGGATTATTGCTTGCAGGTGCTGCAGAACCATGCGGTAAATAGCAGGCTAAATCCCAAGTTGCTGAGCAGGCCCTCGAAGGCCAAATTTTGAGTGTTTACTTGTTTTATTCATGTGTGACTGGCTTGCGTGCTGTGGTATGAAATACACTATAATTTGAGTAAAAGTTTGTAAGGACTTAAGGTCATTGTACTTGTGTATTGTACCTTCATTCCTATTGGGTTTTGTAGTGGACATTCATTCTTACGTCTAGGTTCTTTTAATTGCAACTTTTAAATTGCTTCCGCTAGAATGTACTCTGTGTAGGACGTTGGTTATTGGCAGGATGGTTTCCATTGAGTAACCTCCCGGTCTGTCTGTGGTATATGGCGTCGGGCCCCGACCGGACCTACTATTATATGCTATGTGACGGATAAGCGGTGTTACCAAGCGCACGGGCGTGTTCGGGTAGACACGAGTGTGTCAAATGTGACACGGGCATGTCAAGGACCCGTGTTCTCCTCGGGATGGTTTTGGTCCTGTATCGATGGAGGAACATGCCCGACATCACGGGCCTGTACTGGATGACAAGGGCGTGTCAAGTGTGACACGAACGTTTCGGGTGCCCGTGTCCTATTCTGGGTGCGACGGTTTTGGCGTTGATTGAGGCACACGGCCTTGGACACGGGCGTGTCACAAGCCGTGTTCGGCCCAGGAATCCGATTTTAAGTGCGAATCGTGGCCGTTTGTTTCCTTATTTTGGAATACAATGGCTCGGGGCTGTCCTTGCTGGGTTTTACTCTGTGTAGGACGTTGGATTTTAGAAGGATGGTTCTTTTGCGTAACCTTCTACTCTGTCTGTGGTATATGGCGTCAGGCCCCGGCCGGACCTACTGTTATATGTTATGTGATGGATAGGGGGTGTTACAATTTGGTATCAGACTACTAGTTTCGGTCAACTTAAGTGAATTCGTGGACGAATTCTTTTAATGGGTGGTGAGCACATGTGTGTGAGTCATCGTTATAACATCAAAAGAACCCATGAATGTTCACTTATGGAATGAAAATACACGTGTTTGAGGAACTTGTGTGTTCCTATAATTGCTTTTTTCAATATTGTTTGGTCGCTTAATGGTGTTTTGTACGACTATAGGTGACCAAGAACGTCCAGTTTCTAAGGCAAGTAGAGCACCGAATGATGCGCCTGCAACACCTCCCTCGGCAGAAACCATACGATTGGTGGCTGAAGCGGTGTTTGTTATGATCAATGCGCAGCCTGCAAGGCAAATGAAGCAGCCTGCCCCTGTGGTGGAGCAGGTGCCGCTTCAAGCAGTGAAACCGAGAAGGGTGGAGCAAGTAGTGGTCGAACCTTTGGTGCCTAGGAGAGCAACTGAAAGGCAGCTCAAGCATGTTATGGGCTTTAATCCTCTGTTGCTCTCGTGGACGGGAACCTCATCCCAAGCTGATGATTGGCTCTCCCAAGTGAAGAGAGTCTTGATAGTGATAGAAACCGAGGAGTGGCAGATGACCACTATAGATATGTTCCTGTTGGACGGAGATGCAAGGCTGTGGTTGGAAGGTTTAGAGTTACATCACTTGAGGGGAAGGCAACTCACAGACGTCTTCATGGATGAATTTTCGAGACTGTTCTTGGCACGGTACCTTCCTTCAGCTCAGAGGATAGCGTTGGAGAATGAGTTCCAGAAGTTGTCGTAAGGAGAGAGTAGCGTGGATGAGTATCTCCACGAATTTACACGGTTGGGTCAGTACGCTAGCTCTACTTTTGCTGATGAGGAGCGTAAGACAAACCGATTCTATGAGGGTCTGAGGGATGACCTAAGGTTGCTGCTCTCGGGGCCTATGACGCAGGGCTTCTTGACCCTGGTCAATACGGCCCGGTATTTGGAGAAGGATCTGAAGAATGTGCAAGCGAAGAAAAACTCTAGTGATAGAAGGACAGAGTTCAAGATGCTGACTACCGCGAAGTCTGGGTATCGTAAGTTCAATAAGAAGACTAGGACTTCGAGTCCAGCCCCTTCTTCTGGTGCATTTGTACCGACTACGAGCCAAACCTCGGGCGCAAGCTTTACTTGAGGAAAGCCAGGGCACTTTGCCCGAGAATGTTAGAGCGGACGTCCGAAGTACAAGAGGAAGTCGGGAGCAACCTATGAGGAGAAGGGCAAGGCAGTGGAGTCAACTGTATCCCATTATGCTTCGGCTCAACCTAGGGTCTATAACCTTGGCCAACAGGAGGCCATCAAGCAAGTAGATGTGGTGACAGGTACCGTTTAAATTTATAGCAAGTTAGCTTTAAATACTGATTACCTTGCGCATGTTAGCTTATTGTTGCTTGTATAGGCTTTGTTTTGATTTGTGATAATCCAGCGAGAGCACTCTTTGTTACGGGAGCTTCGCACTCCTTTTTGTCCGAAGGATTTATATCGCACATCGGAATAGCTTCTTCGATGGCAAAGGACAAACTAGATGTGTTGTTGCCGAATAGGTGTTCAATGCACGCGAATAGAGTCTGTGTCATAAAGATTCGTATTGGGAGTCAGGAGTTCAATTTGTAAGCATCGTTACTGCCGCTAGTGGAGTTCGACGTGATATTTGGTATAGACTAGCTCTCGGAGCAGCAAGCATATATTGATTGCAATCGCAAGGAGGTTAAGGAGGGAACGGGTCGTGAGATGATGTTTGCAGACTTGAAAGGGTCGAGCAAGACTTTGATGTCTGCTCTTCAGGTTATTAAGGCAATTTGTGCTGGCGCAGAGCTGTTCTTCATGCTAGTGGAGGTTGCAAAGCCTAAGCTTGTGTTGGACAGTATTTCAATGGTATCTGAGTACCCTAACGTGTTCCCTGGCGATCTTCCTGGAGCCCCACCTCAACGGGAGATAAACTTCACTATTTAGCTAGTGCCAGGTGCGAAACCTGTGTCACGCTCTCCATATCGGTTAGCTCCTTGAGAGATGGCGGAGCTGAAGGTTAAACTTCAGGAGTTGTTGGAACAGGGTTATGTGCGTCCAAGTTTGTCTCCTTGGAGCTCACCGGTCCTCTTTGTTAAGAAGAAGGACGGAAGCTTGAGACTTTGTATCGATTATCGAGAGCTGAACAAGCTAATGGAGAAGAACAGGTACCCGATCTCAAGGATTGATGATCTGTTTGATCAGTTAGTCGGGTCATCGGTGTACTCAAAATTGGATCTAAGTCCGGGTATTATCAGCTGAGGATAAGGGAAAGTGATATCCCCAAGACAGCTTTTAGCACGCGATACGAGCATTACGAGTTTACGGTCATGCCGTTTGAGCTGACTAATGATCCGTCAGTGTTCATGGATCTGATGAACAGGATTTTTAGAGAGTACCTAGACCACTTTTAGATCGTCTTCATCGATGATATATTGGTGTACTCGCAGAGTGAGGAGGATCACTTTAAGCATCTGCATTTGGTGTTGGAGACGCTGAGGAGGAATCAACTGTACGCCAAGTTCTCCAAATGCGAGTTTTGGTTGTCCTCAGTAGCGTTCCTTGGTCACATAGTCAGTGGAGAGGGAATTGCGGTGGATCCGGCGAAGATTATTGCTATACGAGAGTGGCCTGTGCTGTCTACGGTAGCAGAAGTCCGGATTTTTCTAGGGCTTGCCGGCTATTACAGGCGCTTCGTGGAGAACTTCTCGTGGATAGCGTTACCCCTCACGACTCTGACGAGGAAAGAGCAGAAGTTTGTTTGGACGCCTGAGTGCGCGTGAGCTTTTGAGGAGTTGAAAAGTCGATTGACCACGGAGCCGGTTCTAAGTTCGCCGAGTGGGACCGAAGGCTTTGAGATCTACAGCGATGCTTCGGGCAGTGGATTGGGTTGTGTTCTACTATAGCATAGAAGTGTGATAGTGTATGGCTCGTGATAGCTGAAGTGCATGAGAGGAACTATCTGGTCCATGACTTGGAGTTAGCAGCCGTGATTTTTGCCTTGAAGCTGTGGAGGCATTACTTGTACGGTGTGAAGGTCGATATCTATACCGACCACAAGATCCTGAAATATTTGTTGGATCAAAAGGATCTAAACATGCGGCAGAGTAGATGGATGGAGTTCCTGGGGGACTACACATTCAAGATTCATTACGTGTCTAGGAAAGGCAATGCGGTTGTGGATGCGTTGAGTTGCAGGGCCCCAACTCAAGCCAACTGGCTATCGGTTCATGACAAAAGTGTGGTTCGGGAGTGGAGGTGTTGGAGATCTCTTGTGTTGACAAGCAGACCAGTGCTGAAGCGCTATTGAACTTGATAGAAGTTCAGTGTTACCTGGCTGATCGGATTCAGTAGGCTTTGGATATGGATAGCAACATGAAGCAACTCATGGTAGAGGCTTTGGATGGGTCAAATCCCTAATTTGAGGTTGTGGATGGATTGTTATGGAAGGACAGTCGTTTGTGCGTCCGAAAGGTGGGAAATCTGCGGGTGGATTTGATGTACGAGGCTCATCATACCAAGTACTCGATTCACCCAGGGAGCATGAAGATGTACCGTGATATGAAGAAATTATTCTGGTGGCCAGGACTTAATAAGGATGTGGCACTGTACGTGGAGAAGTGTCAAACATGCGCCTTAGTGAAGGCAGAGTGCCAAAAGCCTGGAGGTTTCTTGAAGTCCTTGCCTATTTGGAGTGAAAGTTCGACGATATTACAATGTACTTTGTGCATGGTTTGTGAAAGAATATGTGTCTAACCACCTAGAGGGGGGTGAATAGGTGTAATTTTTCTTTTACTTTATAAGCAGACAATCTGTTCAGTAATTTAAACAGCAATTGCAAATTCTACAGCTATCAGCACAGCAATCACAGAAACAAACATACACAGAGTGCACACAGTGTTTATAGTGGTTCCCCAAGGTCTGGGTACATCCACTTTCCCCCTTCTCCTATCTAGTAGTGTGCTAGATTCAGCCTAACTTCTGCACTTCTCCTCAGATCCTCAGATCTTACAGCTCAGAACCCCAAACAGGTTCCTACAACTCAGAGTGTCCCCACTCCTACAAATCAGGCACAAAGCCCTACCACTCAGTCTTCAACAAGACCTACACTCAGGCTAAACAGCCCTACCTCAGCCTTCAGCAAGGCCTACACTCAGAGAATTGATTCTCCTACACTCAGGATCAAAAGCCCTACCTCAGCCTTTATAAATTTAGGCTTACAACTCAGATCCCTTAGGATCCTACAAAAAGAAATAATGAGTTTTAGATCACCACTCTATTTGAAAGAATGTAGAGGGCAACCTTCTTGATCAGTTCTTGATAGCACTGATTCTTGAGATCAACTTTGTCTTTGCTTTCTTCAAGGCTTCTTGAGTCTGAACTCAGTAAAAGTTGATCTTCTTGAAGTAGACCGGCTGACAACTTCCTTCTTAAGATGGAGAATTAAATCTGGATCCTTCTTTGCAGTCTGGTTCAGAACCTGCTCCTTAAGAGATATGTTTAAACAAGTCTCTTTCTTGATTTCAATTTCTGGAGTTCTCTCTCTCCAAGTAAATCTGAAATTTCTTCAAAATACTGATTTACAGTTTTCTCTGGATCTTTATTCTACAATGATTGATCTTCTGATCTCTCCTTGTAATTGTTATTGATACTTGATACTCTGTCAATTAATTCTCTTCTGTTGAAGGAGAAAGACCTTTATATAGTCTTCCTCCAAGGTAACCGGCTGATCCGGTTTCTAACGAACTTCTGACAGCTCTAACAGTTACAGTAGACCGGCTGAAATGGCAACTGTCAAGTCATCCAGTCACTTCTTGAAAATACTGTCTCTATCTGAAAGTGTCGAGACTGATCTTTATTATGTGTCGACACAAATAGACCAAGTGTCGACACAAGTGGACTAAGTGTCGACACATGCCTTCGTGGTGTCGACACAACTCCTTCTGTTGTTGTAATTGCTTCTCGACACTGCTTCTGTTGAATGTGTCGACACTGATTGAGTGTGTCGACACAAGTACTTCTTCTTTAACACTTAGTTGAATTCTGCTGTGTGTCGACACATCTCCTTTGTGTCGACACAAGTACTTCATCTTTAACATTGTGTTGAAACTTGTTGTGTGTCGACACAAGTCCTGTGTGTCGACACAGTTGATGTCGACAATGCCTTCAGTGTGTCGACACAGCCTCCTGGTGTCGACACATTTGATGTCGACTAAGCTTCTCTGGGTTTCGACACTGCCTCTAAGTGTCGACACTAATTATGTCAACTATTCTTCACAGTGTGTCGACACTGCTTGTATGTGTCGACACTTTTCTTCTGCTGTCGACACTGTCTTTCCTGGTGTCGACACAATTTACTCCAAGTGTCGACACTGCTTCTCTAGGTGTCGACACAAGCCTTCATGAGTGTCGACACTGCTTCTCTAGGTGTCGACACATGGACTTAGAATTTTTCCTGCAATCCTGCAGTTACTTAACCTGCACATATAAACTCAAAACACATCAAATACACCTTGATGCATATCATTGAGTAGGGTGAGGTTTCTTCAAATTTGTTACACATTTTCCAGTGTACCCAACAATCTCCCCCTATTTGGAGAAGACATAACTCTTAGTCAATGATATACACCATTCATAACAAATACACAATATGATGTATAACAGCATTATATGACAGGGTAAATAGTAAACAAAACATGTATAAACAATCTTCATAGAATAACAATGTAACAGATTGAACATTAACCATTGTTTTGTTACAACTTCCATTAATTTCATGAACAAAAAATTTACATGGGTGTTTTAATACTAAAGATTACAAAATGTAAACTCAAGTAAATATAATCTAATGCTGATCTAGCTCCTTGATGACAATGCCCTTGCCAGATTGAATCTTGGCCTGAACAGGAACATCAGAGTCATCAGCAGGCTTCTTTCCCTTTAGATCTTTCTTTCGCAGCACTTCATCCCTTATCTTCTGTCTTTCAAAATAATTATATGGCTTAAGGAAATACTTGCTAGGCTCCTGTGCATTAGGAGGTAGCTTCCCTAGTTTATCCTTTCTTCTATATTGTACTATGGCTTCTTTTCGGGCTTCATGTTTTCTCCACTCTTGCTCAGAGTACCACTTGCCCCTCTCTAGGAAATTATCCTTTGCAGCCTTCCAAGCAGTCAGTATAATATTTCTAGAAGTTGGGCTCCACTGTTCAAAATCAGGCTTTAACTCAGCCTGTTCTGTGAATCTCTTCTTAGACAGTTGAGCTTCATGCTCTTTAGTCAATACTTCCTCAGGTACAGGCTTATCTACTTTCTCTATGATCACATTTGGAGCACCTTATGGAGGGATATACACAGATTGTATCTCCTGATGTATCATCTCAAAATCTGCTGGAGGGTAAATCACTTGTGCAACTTCAGCTTGCTCACCTCCAAAAATAGCAGGGTTGATACCAGATTCAGCAACATTGTCATCATCACACAAGGGTGGATATCCAAGGGTGGTTCTGATGCTGTTGGAAATCCATTTAGCATGGTCAGAGTCTGCTTTGACTAATACCCTCTCCCCCTTTATGACTTCTCTTTCTATATGATCTCTGAGATCATCCTTCTGAAATCTGATCTGAGCATTCAGATAGTTAACGTCATCTTTATAAAAGGGCTTCAACTTCTGGAGCTGTGCAGTAATAGCCTTTTGAGAATCTTCAATTGCAGTTTTAACAGCAGTGAGGCTTTCTTGTAATTGCTTATCAAATTCTTCTTTGGCAGTAGCACTTATTGCAGTCTATGCAGTAGTAATATTTTTCATCTCAGTGACAATCACATTATGTGATTCAGTCAAGTTTTCATTCATTCTTATTTGATTTTCTAAGACATATCCTTGCTTGAGAGCTATGTCATCAACCTGTGTCTTTATCTTCTCTTGGTGAGTGGCTAGGTAAACCACTGCATTACCTCCTTTATGGAAACAATCAGTCATTTCTTTCTTATTCAGATTAACCTCAAATCTTATGGACTTGATGTCTTAAGCCAAGGAGAATTGAAGATCCTTATGGTGCTCATCCATATATGTTTCCATAGCTTTTCTTTGCTCATCCAATTTTATTTGCAAAGCCACCAACAATGAGCTATAATCAATTGTTGGGGCAGGCTATGGAGCAACTGTTTGTAAAGCTTTCTTGTAGGTCTGGCTTCTCCTTTTGAAAACCATAAGCTTCTCTTCTTAGCTCTAGCAGCTTCTTCATCCCCAAAAGTAGAAGTACTGGCAATGTCTACCCTTTCCTTAGGACTAGGAGGCAATTCCTTCTCAGCCCTGGGTAGCTCCCCCTGTGTCCTTTGCTCCTCATTCTCATTTCTTCTTTGCTCCTCTTCATTTCTTGCAGTCTCCTCCTGAGACCTAACATGCTCCCCCTCAAGATCTACCTGCTCCCCCTCAAAAATTGTTTTCTCTCCCTCAAAATCAGTCTGTACCAAATTAGGGAATATCACTTCTAGAGTAAACTCCTGTTGAGTAGGGACTGGAGATTTTCTTATCTCAGGAGCATTATCAGCAACTGATGTGTCTTCCATGACAAAATCTTGTGGTTGACTATGTAACTGAGTTTGCTGATCAACATCAATTAAAGATTCAGTCAATACTTCATCGTCAATATGAAAAATTGATTGATTAACTTCATTGATTACCTCAAGAATGGTTTGTGTTTCCCTTTCACTGTCTAAGTGAGTTGGCTCATCCACATGTTGAGGCTCCCCTGGAGTGGATCCAGGTGAATGGGGCTAGCAGATGGTAGCTCCCCCTGCCTCTGTGTATCTTCAGTTCTTACTGGTGACCTTCCAGTATTATCAACTTCTTCCTTATCAGCTTCCTCCTCATTAGAACTGAAAACTACTTGCTCCTCTGAGCTACTGGAGGATTCAGGAGCCATTATGGCTTTCTTCTTATTCTTCTGTCGAGAAACTTCATTTTTTGGAGTAGGCATGTCCTTTGTTAACACCCTATCCCACCTTGAGATAATCCTAACATTCATTCTTCTCATATGATTTATCTTAGAACCTGCAGCTTGGTCAATCACTTCTGGAATAGTTCCAGCCAAGTACAAACTCATAATTCTACCCAGATTGGGCTTCTTCAGACTTTCCTTAATCTTATCAAACATCACAGCTGACCAATCAGTTTTTAGTTTGAAAATGACTCTTGTCATTAAACTGAACATGTGAGCTGATATTCTATCATGCCCACCAGGCTTGCACAGAATCACCTTTCCTACTACTTCAGACAAGAACTTGCCTTGCATGTTCATGCCTTTCCTATTAAAAACTGATCCAATCTTCATATTTGAATCAAGTCCACACCATTTTAGTGCCTCCCTTGTCTTAGATGTAGGTACATCTTCTTCCTCTTTAGTTCTTAGTAGATGTAGAACCTTTCTTAGACTCTTCTGGGTGAGTTTTATTTTTGCTCCATGGACTTTGGATTTAATCTTGAGACCATCTTCATCAAGGGTAGCTGCACTACAGAATTCGAGTACCTCCTCCTTCCAAATCTTGATGGGCTTAGAAACTAGATACTCCAACCCAGTCACAGCAACTAGGGTTACAACACTTTGAATTTCTGGTTCCGCGTCGTCAAAGGCATGTCGCACTAGCTCATAACCTTCATTGATGTTCTCTTCTAGCTTGGGCGCCATTAGGGTTTTGAGAAATTTTGAATTTAGAGGAGAGAGATGTCGACACACAAGTTTGGTCTCGAAATTATGGAGAGCGTGTCGACAAATAATGTGGAAGACCTATTTATACCTTTCTAAAACCGAAGGTGAAAAGGCGCGTCAAAATACTTTAAATGTGTCGACACTGTTGAAAAGTGTCGACACTTACTTCTAATGTCTCGACAACTATGTGTCGACACAAATATAGTCGACAGAATATATGTGTCGACACTCATACATCTCAGCTCGACGATTAGTCGAAACTCTACTCGATGAAACAAGTGTTAAACCTAAGTGTCGACACCACCCTGGATGTGTCGACACCTACTCTAAATGTGTCGACACCATTTCTCTGAAGTGTCGACACAGACTTCCTAGATGTGTCGGCACCATTTCTCTGGAATGTCGACACTACTTTTATGTGTCGACACAGACAACTCCTTGTGTCGACACCATTTTACTTAGCCAATTTTATGAAACTATTCTAAGTTTAACATTCCTAATTCAATTTTAAACTTATTGAATTTGGTTTCATTTAAGGGCTTAGTAAACATATCAGAAATCTGATTATCTGTTTTAACATATTCTAGAGAAATGTCCTCTTTTTCTACATGTTCTCTAAGAAAATTGTATCTAATTTCTATGTGATTTGTCCTACTATGTGAGATAGGATTATTTGCAATAGAAATGGCACTTGTAGAATCACAAAACAAAGGTGTTCTACTTACCTGAATACCATAATCTACTAGCTGATGTTGAATCCATAATAACTGTGCACAGCAACTTCCTGCTGCCACATACTCTGACTCAGCTGTGGAGATTGCCACACTAGTCTACTTCTTACTACTCCATGACACCAGCCTTCCTCCTAGAAATTGACAGGTTCCTGTAGTACTTTTTCTGTCTACCTTACAACCTGCAAAATCTGCATCTGAATATCCTGTTAGTAGAAAATCTCCATTCCTAGGGTACCAAAGGCCTAGATAAGGTGTGCCCTTAAGATATCTCAAAATCCTTTTGACTGCAGTCAGATGAGATTCTTTAGGGCATGTTTGGTACCTAGCACACACACATGTAGCATATATGATATATGGTCTACTAGCAGTCAGATATAATAGGGAGCCAACTATCCCTCTATAAAAAGTTTCATCTACAGGTTTCCCTGCATCATCTTTGCTTAGAGACATACTTGACCCCATAGGATTTCTCATGGTAGTGGATGATTCCATATCATACTTCATTATTAACTCTAGGGTGAACTTAGACTGGGATATGGACAAGCCATTTTCAGTCTGTCTAACTTGGAGTCCCAAGAAGAACTTAAGTTCGCCCATACTGCTCATTTCAAATTTTCCTTGCATAAGTTTTGCAAACTTCCTACAAAGATTACTTTCAGTAGACCCAAATATTATGTCATCAACATATATTTGGACTAGGATTATCTTACCTTTAGATTCCCTAAGGAATAGAGTCTTGTCTATTTTCCCCCTTGAAAATTTGTTCTCAATGAGAAAACTAGACAGGGTTTCATACCAAGCCCTTGGGGCTTGTTTCAACCCATATAATGCCTTCCTAAGTATATAAACATAATCAGGTTTGAGAGGATCAACAAAACCTAAGGGCTGCTCTACATAGACTTCTTCCTTTAAATTTCCATTCAGGAATGCTGATTTCACATCCATTTGGAATACCTTGAAACCTTGATATATTGCATAAGCAAGGAACATCCTGATTGCCTCCAGTCTTGCTACTGGAGCAAAGGTTTGATCAAAATCAATACCTTCTTCCTGCCTATATCCCTTTGCAACAAGTCTAGCTTTATTCTTTATGATGATTCCATTCTCATCCAATTTGTTCCTAAAGATCCACTTTGTTCCAATGATATTGTGGTCTTTGGGTTTAGGAACAAGCTTCCAGACTTTGCACCTCCTGAACTGATTCAGCTCCTCTTGCATGGCATCAATCCAATGAGGGTATAGAACTGCTTCTTCAAATTTCTTTGGCTCCACTTGTGATAGGAAGCTGGAGCAAAGAACAATGCTCAGATTCCCGCTTCTTGTTTGCACTCCTTGTCTAGGATCACCAATTATCTGATTGGCTGGATGATCCTTTAAGTGTCTATTTGCTGGATGTAGTCTTTCTTCAGGTTGAACCCCTCCATCTCTTCATTTAGCTGCACCTCTTAGTCTTCTTCAGCATCTAGAGAGTCTTGTACTCCCCCTGGACAGCAGCCACCATTTTCCACTTGCTGACTTGCAATAGAATCTTCTGCAATGGTAAGCCTGTCCATCCTCTCAGTTATACCTGTAGAACTGCAAACACTACTTGGCAATTCACTGTTAATGAGCCTTGTTTCATCAAAAACTACATGTACAGACTCTTCTACAACTTGAGTAATCAAGTTGTAGACCCTATAAGCCTTACTATTATTATTGTACCCAACAAAGATCCCCTCTTGGGATTTGGCATCAAACTTGGTTAGATAAGACTTGTCATTGTTAAGTATATAGCACTTGCAACCAAAGATCCTAAAATAGGATAAATTTGGTTTTCTGCCCTTCACAATCTCATACGGAGTCTTTTTGTGGCTCTTGGTGATAGTAGCCCTATTGATCACATGGCATGCAGTATTTACTGCCTCAGCCCAGAAATACTCTGTGAGAGATGTGTCACTCAATAGAGTTCTACCAGCCTCTATCAATGTTCTATTCTTCCTTTCAGCAATACCATTTTGCTGTGGTATTCTAGGTGAGGAAAATTCCTGAAAAATCCCAAATTATTCACACAGTTTTGTCAGACTTTCAGACTGAAATTCAGTATCATGGTCACTTCTGATTTTGATTACTGTACTGTTCAACTCATTCTGAATTTGTTTAACAAAACTATATAAGACAGTTGGGGTTTCAGATTTTTGTCTTAGAAAGAACACCCAGGAATATCTTGAATAGTCATCTACTAGCACAAATGTGTAGACCTTCCTATCTAGACTGTGAACTGGCATAGGACCAAAAAGATCCATATGCAAGAGGTATAGACACCTCACAGAATCCTTGTTTTCAAGGCTATGAAAGGTGGATTTGGTCTGCTTGCCTTTTTGACAAGCTGAGCATACCCCATCCTTTATACACTAAACTTGAGGACCATTCCTCACTAACTCTTTGCTAAAGAGTTGGTCAATGATCTTGTAATTTAGATGGGCTAGCCGCTTGTGCCATTTAACACAATAAGAGACTCTCTCATCAGCTACAAGACAAATAGGAGAAATATTGTTCTCACATACAAAGTCAAGACAGTAAACATTCCTTTTTCTATAACCTGTCAAAATGATCTTTTGATCACTTGACCTTTTGATATGACAACCATTTTTGACAAATGAGATGTCATATCCTAAATCACTCAGCTGACTTATGCTAATGAGGTTGTTTTCAAACCCTTCACATATGCCACTTGGGTGATTGTAATCTGATTACTAGAAATGTTACCAAATCCCTTGATGATTCCTTTTTCTGAACCACCAAAGGTTACTTTAGGGCCATCCTTGATAGGTGTGTAGTCCTTCAGCAACCTCCTTGTTCCAGTCATGTGCCTGGAACATCCACTGTCCAAGTACCATATAGGGGCATGGCTACTTGGACTCACCTGCAAAACAGATTACTTAACCTTAGAACCCAAATAACTCTTGGGTCCTTGGTGCAAGTTAGTCTGACCTTTGACAAAACTACCTGTAGCTCTTCTAGCAGGCAGTTTGCTACTCTCCTTGACACTAAAATTGTGCCAACAATTTAAGGTAAAGTGTCCTATCTTGCCATAACACCAGCACTCAAACCTGTTGTACCTTTGTTTAGGTACTACCCTGGCTGAATTATCTACAGCAGGCTTTTTTGTTTTGTGCTGGGGCTTTGCCTTTAGATTTGGACCTTGCAGTCTAGGCAGGTTTTTTAAACCCCAATTCAGTCTTACCCTTTTGAGGTACAAACTCATCTATCAAGGGTAAAACAGATTTAGGTTTAGAAAAACTAGCAACTATCTCTTTCTCTTTCTGAATTCTAACCTCCAGATTTCTAATTTGATCATTCTTGAATGTAATAGTACCCATCTGAATAACAGTAATGTTTTTCAGTCTGCCTATCTCATTCAGTTTCTTATCTAACAACTTGTCTGAATCAGCAGCAGCCAATTTAAGACTAGCAATCTCCTTTGTCTGAGTTTTGGCCAAGGTTTTGCTTTTCTTCAAGGCCTGCAACAAGTCCCTATATTCATCAATTAACTGATGAATATCTTCTTCAGATTCAGACCCACCCACATCACTTGATGCAGATGTATCTGACTATGACTTAGTACTATAAATTGAACTAGAAGAACAACTTTGTACCTTACTTGGTACAGGCTGATCCTGGTTCTTGTCTCCTTCAGATATAGCCATCAGTCCCTTGCACTGATGGTCTTCATGCTCATAAATTGAGTTCATTAGCTGCATGAACTCATCTTCTTCCTCTTCAGCAAATAATCCAATGTAGGCTTCAACTTCTGATTCTGTTTCTGAAGATGACTGGTCTGTCAGACTCTTGTCTTTCTTAGCAACAAAGGACTTTTCCTTTTTGCTCTTAACCTGAGTCTTCTTTTTGTCAGCTGACTCCTTCCTCTTTTCAGGACAGTCAGCCACTACATGTCCCTGTCTATTGCAGCAATAGCACACAATCTTTGAAGATGTAGCTTTGCTTGGCTTGGACCTGCTTCTGTCATTCCTGCATGACTTTCTCTTCTGATAGTAGTCATCTTTTGACTGAGAAGTGGAAGGCTTAGACCTCCACTGCCTCTTCTTTAGAAATTTTTGAAAGTGCCTAGTAAAAGCAGCAAAGTCTTCATCACTTTCACTGCTATCAGAAATCTTGCTATCTGAATTATCTGTGACAGCCTCAGCAATTATTTTAGGTGGAGATGGAGACTTGTTTCAATACTTCTTAGTGGCTTCAGTCTTGAAGGCCACAGACTTTTCCTTGTGCTCCACTCTAGTATTCTTCTCTTCCTCCTTTCTAGCCATTAAATGCATCTCATAAGATAGCAGTTTTCCAAACAAAGTTGGAGGAGGTATATCAGCAAGTTTGGCCACTTCCCTAATGGCATAAATCTTGGTGTCCCAGTCCTTAGTCAGGGATCTTAAGAACTTGTCATTCAGCTTATAGTTGCTGAAGTCTCTTCCATAGGACATCAACTCATTAACTATCTTATAGAACTTCTTGTAACATTCTGTAATGCTATCAGACTTTCCTTGTCTGAAGCTTTCATATTCCTGATTTAACATTGACTTCCTATCTTGTCTTACTTCCTCTAATCCCTCCATATAGACTATTAATGTGTCCCACATTTCTTTAGAGGTTTTACAATGAATTAAGTTCTGAAATATTGAATCATCAATTGCACTTACAATTATATTCTGGGCTCTCTTGTCCATAGAGGCCAGCATGATTTCATCTTTAGTCATTTCAGAAAAGTCCTTGGGAATCTTCTGATTTGCATCCAAAATGGATATCTTCATTGGCACATATGGGCCTTCTTTGACTGTAATATATATCCTTGTGTCTGAAGCTTCCATAAAGAGTCTGACCCTCTCTTTCCATATGCCAAATATCTCTTTTCTACATATTGGAAATTTCATTGACCCCGGCTCTTTGTGATTCTCACTAGAACCCACTTTCTTGATTCTTGTTTGTTTTGAATCTGCCTACAGAATCTTACTCAAACTGTTAAGTCCCCTTTTGAGGAACCTGCCTCTGATATCACTTGAAAGAATATGTGTCTAACCACCTAGAGTGGGGGTGAATATGTGTAATTTTTCTTTTACTTTATAGGCAGACAATCTGTTCAGTAATTTAAACAGCAATTGCAAATTCTACAGCTATCAGCACAGCAATCACAGAAACAAATATACACAGAGTGCACACAGTGTTTATAGTGGCTCCCCAAGGTCTGGGTACATCCACTTTCCCCCTTCGCCTATCTAGCAGTGTGCTATATTCGGCCTAACTTCTGCACTTCTCCTCAGATCCTCAGATCTTACAGCTCAGAACCCCAAACAGGTTCCTACAACTCAGAGTGTCCCCACTCCTACAACTCAGGCACAAAGCCCTACCACTCAGTCTTCAACAAGACCTACACTCAGGCTAAACAGCCCTACCTCAGCCTTCAGCAAGGCCTACACTCAGAGAATTGATTCTCCTACACTCAGGCTCAAAAGCCCTACCTCAGCCTTTATAAATTTAGGCTTACAACTCAGATCCCTTAGGATCCTACAAAAAGAAAATAATGAGTTTTAGATCACCACTTTGTTTGAAAGAATGAAGAGGGCAACCTTCTTGATCAGTTCTTGATAGAACTGATTCCTGAGATCAACTTTGTCTTTGCTTTCTTCAAGGCTTATTGAGTCTGGACTCAGTAAAAGTTGATCTTCTTGAAGTAGACCGGCTGGCAACTTCCTTCTTAAGATGGAGAATTAAATCTGGATCCTTCTTTGCAGTCTGGTTCAGAACCTGCTCCTTAAGAGATATGTTTAAACAAGTCTCTTTCTTGATTTCAATTACTGGAGTTCTCTCTCTCCAAGTAAATCTGAAATTTCTTCAAAATACTGATTTACAGTTTTCTCTGGATCTTTATTCTACAATGATTGATCTTCTGATCTCTCCTTGTAATTGTTATTGATACTTGATACTCTATCAATTAATTCTCTTCTGTTGAAGGAGAAAGGCCTTTATATAGTCTTCCTCCAAGGTAACCGGCTGATCCGGTTTCTAACGAACTTCTGACAGCTCTAACAGTTGCAGTAGACCGGCTGAAATGGCAGTTGTCAAGTCATCCAGTCACTTCTTGAAAATACTGTCTCTGTCTGAAAGTGTCGAGACTGATCTTCATTATGTGTCGACACAAATAGACCAAGTGTCGACACAAGTGGACTAAGTGCCGACACATGCCTTGTTGGTGTCGACACAACTCCTGCTGTTGTAATAGCTTCTCGACACTGCTTCTGTTGAATGTGTCGACACTGATTGAGTGTGTCGACACAAGTACTTCTTCTTTAACACTTAGTTGAATTCTGCTGTGTGTCGACACATCTCCTTTGTGTCGACACAAGTACTTCATCTTTAACATTGTGTTGAAACTTATTGTGTGTCGATACAAGTCCTGTGTGTCGACATAGTTGATGTCGATAATGCCTTCAGTGTGTCGACACAGCCTCCTGGTGTCGACACATTTGATGTCGACTAAGCTTCTCTGGGTGTCGACACTGCCTCTAAGTGTCGACACTAATTATGTCAACTATTCTTCACAGTGTGTCGACACTTTTCTTCTGGTGTCGACACAATTTACTCCAAGTATCGACACTGCTTCTCTAGGTGTCGACACAAGCCTTCATGAGTGTCGACACTGCTTCTCTAGGTGTCGACACATGGACTTAGAATTTTTCCTGCAATCCTGCAGTTACTTAACCTGCACATATAAACTCAAAACACATCAAATACACTTTGATGCATATCATTGAGTAGGGTGAGGCTTCTTCAAATCTGGTACACATTTTTCAGTGTACCCAACAGTTTGCCCAGGTTGTAGAAGGGAAACGACGTCATCTGGGTGATCGTAAATCGTTTGACGAAAGTGTCGCACTTCATTCCGCATAGGAAGGATGATTCTGTGGAGAAATTGGCAAAACTGTATGTGGATAATATTGTGCGGATTCACGATGTGCCCCACAGCATTGTGAGTGACTGAGATGGGCGGTTCACGTCCAATGATTGGAGGTTCGTGCAACAGATGTTGGGAACAAAGCTGAATTTTAGCACATCCTTTCATCCGCAGACGGATGGTCAGACCAAGAGAGTCAACAGGACGATGGAAGACATGCTTCGCATGTGCATCTTGGATTTCGGGAAGCAGTGGGAAGACCACCTGTACTTGGTGGAATTCGCTTATAACAACAGCTACCAGGCGAGCATTCAAATGGCGCCCTTCGAGGCCCTTTATGATAGGAGATGTCGTACTCCGTTGTCATGGTTGGAAACGGGTGAGTCAAAGCTATACAAGCGGCAAGAGGTGGAAGATGCGACTTCGTTGGTACGAACTATTCGAGAACGATTGCTAATCGCTCAGGACCGGCAAGCTAAGTACTATAATGCCAAGAATAGGAACGTGGAGTTCGCTATTGGCGACTGGGTGTACATGAAGATTAAGCCATTCAAGGGTGTCTCACAGGTATGACGCTTGAAGAAGCTAAGCTCGAGGTACCTTTGACCGTTTGAGGTTCTGGAGCGGATTGGCGAAGCAGCGTATCGATTAAAGCTATCAGTAGAACTAAGTGGTCAACACGACGTATTCCATATATTGGTGCTGCGGAAGGCGGTGCAAGAGCCTTCGCAAGTGATTGCGGTCGATCGAGTCCCAGTTGATAATGGGTTGACGATGAAGGTCAAGCCTGTTCGCATTGAGGACTCGAAAGTCAAGCGACTACGCAACAAAGAGATCAGGATGGTCAAGGTATGTTGGGACAATTTTGGTTGGGAGGAGCTCTCGTGGGAGCGAGAGCAAACCATACTTGAAGAGTACCTAGAGTTATTCCACTCAGGTACCGTTTTAGGTTTTGTGTTTACTTCCCTTTCTGTAATTTCGGGACGAAATTCTTCTAAGAGGGAGAGAGCTGTAACACCCCGAAACTCAAAAGAGGGATGGGTAGCATTTTGAGCTAAGTTTAGGACTTGGTAGGGGTCACACGGCCTGGGACACGGGCGTGTCCCAGGGGCGTGTCGTGCTCGGGTTCGATAATCTGGCCGAGTGGTCGATGAACTTGCAGTCGACGATTGTCGAGCAGCGAATACGGCCTGAGACACGGGCGTGTCGCAGGCCGTGTCCTGCTCGGGATGTTGGTCGGGCCGTGTCGGGGGAGATACACGGTTAAGCGCACGGGCATGTTCGGGTAGACACGGGCGTGTCAAATGTGATACGGGAGTGTCAAATGTGATACGGGCGTGTCAAATGTGACACGGGCGTGTCAAGGACTCGTGTTCTCCTCGGGATGGTTTTGGTGTTGTGTCGATGGAGGAACATGTCCGGCATCACGGGCGCGTATTGGATGACGCGGGCATGTCAAGTGTGGCACGGGCGTGTTGGGTGCCCGTGTCCTGTTCTGGGTGCGATGGTTTCGGCGTCGATTGAGGCACACAACCTTGGACACGGGCGTGTCACAAGCCGTGTTCGGCCTAGGAATCCGATTTTAAGTGCGAATCGTGGCCGTCCGTTTCCTTATTTTTGGATCTAATGGCTCAGGGTTGTCCTTGCTAGATTATACCCGGGAATAGGGTTAGAAACCCTCATTCTCTTTGAGTTTTCTCTTTCTAAGAGTTTTAGAGAGAGGGGAGAGCAAGGAAGAAGAAGGAAGAGAGATCCGGCCGCCGGTGTAGTTTTGGAGCCCCAAATCGCAAGCCGAGTTCGGATCCACGGAGGCGAGGATGTTGCATTGCTTTCCATCTGCATATATCTTCATGGCGCCAAAGAGAAATGCTAGGGTAACGATTCTCATCTTGGACATGTGAAGTCCTCTTTTCCTTTACATTGGAAGCCCGCTCTCGCGAGTTTGCGGTGAGTGTGAGGCATTCCTTCGGGTAGACATGAATAGTCCCTGTTGTTTAGCATGTAGAATCCGTAATCGAGAAACGAATATAGGCATGATGTGCGAAGCCTACCTGGACAAGTTGGTCTGGATCGGTGATGTTGCATTGCATGAATGTCCTGAGAAGATTCCGCGACGATGGTTGTTTTTCGGGTTTTCTACGTGGTAGATTGCAATAGGGAGCCTTGCGGACTAACTCAAAGGTGCACCCGGAAAACTAGGCAGATGCGTGATTCTGCCAACATGGTGGCTTGGGAGCCAACTTCCATATAATTGGTTTATGTGAAGTGTGTGATGGGATCGGGACTTGGGGAAGCTTGACCTGCGCAGATGGCTTAAATTGACATTGCGGTGTGAGCAATTGGTTAGGCGGAACCGTACCCGCTCTATGTGGTTCGGTTAGAGAGACCTAAAGTATGTGGTACTCGACGTTGGCATAGAGGGAGGGTCTTAGGCTTAAGCCAGAAAGACCAAAATGCTCATGAGATTTGCCGTCCAAGGGGAGGTGGTGAGACCACGGTATTGACCGGGTTCATCGAGAATGTTCCCTGAGTGCACGGGGTGTATGTCCGTGAGTGCCTACGCTTGTGGTGAAGTGTTTATTCGCTATTGTTTGGCTATGCTAATAAAGTGCAGGGAAGGAGCATCGCTGCCCCGAGTTTGGGGGAGGGGTCGTTATAATTTGGTCAGCTTTAGCTGACTGTTGCTTTTGTTTGTCACTACTTCGGTGGATTGTTGCTTGCAGGTGCTGCGGAGCCTAGTGTCAAATAGCGGACTAAAAGCCCTTGTTGCTGAGCCGGCCCTCGAAGGCCTTTTATGAATGTTTACCTTTATTCTCATGTGTGACCGGACTGCGTGCCGAGGTTTGGTAGACACTTTTATTTGAGTAAACTATTGTAAGGCCATAAGGCCAAGTACTTGTGTATTGTACATTTATTCCTTCTGGGTTTGTTTAGTGGACATTCATGTTATCGGTTGGGTTCCTATTTTGTAAATTTTAATTGCTTCCGCTAGAATGTACTCTGTGTAGTACGTTGGATTTTAGAAGGATGGTCCCTTTGCGTAACCTTCTGGTCTGTCTGTGGTATATGGAGTCGGGCCCCGGTCGGACCTACTGCTATATGCTATGTGACGGATAGGGTGTGTTACACTAGACGGGTGTTTTCCCGGAGATTGCCTCCAGTACTCTCACTGTAGCCAACTGCACACCCCGTGACTCCAAAATTTATGTGTTTACTACAGAGTCTTCTCCAGCATGCATAACATACAAACATCACCAATTCTGACCAACCTATCTGGATGGGTCTCACACATCATTCTTATTTCATACTTCAATTCTGGATCTAAATGCAACACTAACAGGGAATACACGGATCAACCCATCAGGTGAACCACTTCAACATGTTTGTGGAGCGTCTACCCTCAAATGCCAAAAAGAAGGACTTCACATGTCCAAGAAAGAGTATCGTTACCCAAGAAGTTCGTTTCAGCACCATAGAAGAGATTCAAGCCGGATGGAAATGATCGCTACAACTTTGCCTCCGTAGATATGAACTTATCTCATGGATTGGGGCTCTAAAACTCCAATGGCGGCAAGATCTCTTTCGACCGAGCCTCCCTCTTCCTGCTACAACCGTTCTGCCCAATATCTCCAAAGGAATGAAGTGAAAATGACACTTCCAAGGTTTTAAACCAAGCTATTGTTGCGCGGTAACTAGCTACCGATGCGTGGTGTAACACCCCTAGTTTTTTGATGTTTGTTTTAAATTTCTTTAGTGACACAATAATGATGTTAGGGTGTTACATTGACGCATAGTTAACGGGCACCGTCGTTGGAGCATGATTTTGCTCATCGGAATCCGAGGTTTTGACTCGGTAGATTTTAGTGGGTTGTTGATATTTTGGCATCGTGGGATTTTTTACCCGACTTTGGTTTGTCGGATCCTAATTTCGACTTCATCATTGGGTTTGTAGAATCGGTATTTAGCCTTGGTGTGAATTTCTTGGAAATCCGAGGTGATTTGAGTTTTCTTGTCCTTTAGATGTTTAGCTAAATATATTAATAATATATTACACATATATATAAGCTTGTACATAATAGACGAAACCCTATTCATCGTCTCTCCCAAACCGACGGACATCGCGAAGAGCAAAAGAAGAGCGACGGCGTGGTATCGCGAGGTCTTCGGTCGCCGCCTGTAGGAGTTTTGGTCCGCGAAATCATCGTCGGAAGGTAGATTCGGAAAGCTCCCGCTGAGATCTACGCGTGCACGATAAGTTTTTGTCGTTTCTTAGAATTTTGTCTTTAGGGTTTTTGACCTTGAGCTCGTTTGCCCCAAAAAGCTTCAAGAATCGTTTCCTGGGAGTTCTTGCGGTCGATCCTTTGAGCGGAGCGTTCGTGAGGCCGGATTTCGGAAGATTTGAGGCAAGTGGTGATTTCATTCCTCTTGCTAGGTCTTGTTCAGTTTTTCCCCTCTTGATGTTCCTTCTTAGAATGTAGGGGTAGTGTAGAGTTCGTCCAAAACTGATTCACTGGGTAGCGTAGGGTTTCTGGCCAAGGAAGATTCGTCGAATATGTAGGAGTTAGCCTGAGTAAGATTCGTGAGTATTCTCGACGAATTCGTCGAGTGGTTTTGGTGTCGAGTCCGTAGAGTATTGATAGTTTTGGTGTCGAGTGAAGTCTAATTCGTCTAGTATTCTCGACGAATTGGTCAAGTGTGGTCTAGGTGTCGAAAGCGTCGAGTGCTCCTGTGAGGCCAAGTACTTTTTGTCGAGTATGATCCATCGAGTGATATTGGCATCGAGTGATATTGGCATCGAGTGAAGTCTTTTCATCGTGTTTGATTCGTCGAGTGATGTGGCGTCAAGTTCGTCGAGTGCCTTGAAATCTCCAAGTAAAATTCATTTAGTGAAACTTATATTCCTCGAGTATAGCCGACAAATTTCCTGTAGAGTATTACACACTGATTCGTCGAGTATCAAAGTAAGATCTGGTCGATTCGTCGAGTATTGCTAGGTTTAGTTTTGTTTCACCAAGTACAATTCGACGAGAATCTCCTGTATTCGTTGAGTATATTCGACGAATCAAGGTGGACATAGGATCCTCTCTCACCGAATGAAGTCAATTCGTCGAGTTTGGCCCTTGGGTGATTTTTGAGATTTTTCCCTTCCTCTCTGTCGTTGAGGAATTTTGATGTTAGGCTAGGGTATTATTCGTGTTTTGGATGTGAAGGTGTGTAACGCCCCCACTCGTCACGTGGCATATAACGGTGGGTCCGGCCGGGGCCCCACGTCATATGTCATAGACAAGTGATGGAATTACTTGTGGAAATCAAAATCTACTCGCATCCTAACTCAATATATTCTAGCGCAGCATCTTAAGTTACCATGAACTCAACTCAAAGAATGTACACTATTATATAAACTCCACATTTATATATCCAAACCAGGAATACATACAACTCACACACAATGGCCTTAAGGTCTTACAGGTTTCTCTTTACACAAATACATTTTTGTACATCAGAACGCAGGCTGGCCACACATGAAATCCAACCACGATTCGTACGGCCTTCAAGGGACTTTAGCAGCAATCCTTCCATTCCGTTCATTTTAATTCAAGCAGCAGCACCCGCAAACACATATCCACCCAAGAGCGAAAAACAAAGTAACGGTCAGCTTTAGCTGACCACTTATAACGACCCTGTCCCTTACCCGGGGCAGTGGTTCCTTACCTATATGCATTCCAATAATCATATGAATCAACACTACCAAGCACAAGCATATCACAAATGCTGGTATCCACCAGACGCTCCGTGCACTCAGGGCACCTTCTTGGTGTACCGGGTATGTCAGTCGTACACCGCCGATCCAAGGCTCTTCACTTGTTGGTTGGGCGGTTCAATCCTAGTCCACCAATCTTACTATTGGCGACATCCCGTTCATACCACTCAGAGGTACTACCTCACAGCATACACAAACAACCAAAGCAGATCGACCCACCCTATGTGGTGTGACAAGACGGGTTTATCAGGGCTCCCCAGGCACTACCACCAATCAACCCCTCACCTATTTCTGATCGACCCACACCTGTGGTGCAGCAAGTCGGGTTTAACTCGGCTCCCCAGGCATTGCCACCAATCGATCCCTCGTCTATCCAGATCAACCCACCCTAGTGGTGTAACAGGCCAGGTTTATCTCGCGCACCCCAGGCGCGCTACCAATTGATCTCTCAGCATAACCAGGAGCTTACTCAAAGCCTACTACATCCATAACCAACATTCATTCATCCATACAACCATTCAATCAAAACATAAACTTTTCATAGCATCAAATCCACGGATTCTTCTCTGGTTTACCCATGATCATCATCAATCCATACTACCCGTCCAGATGGGCTTCACACAGCATGTCTATGCCGTACTCCACACTTCCGGCTCTCGATGTAGACTCAACCACGGAATCGCTTACAAAATCCACCTCTTGCTGGAGGATCACACGCACATGCATAAAGAAAGGACTTCGATGTCCAAGAAGGAGATGTTTCCCTTGATGATCGCTTCGGCGTCATGAAGTAGCAGGATGGAAGTCACCGCCTCGGCTTTGCCTTCACGAATTCGTTCTCGGATCTTCAATCCGCACTTCGCAGCTCCTCCAGCAGCTAGCTTTCCTTTCCCCTTTCCTTGCCTTGGTCTTTCCCTTTCTCTTTCTCTTTCTTGGAATGAGAAGAAGAAGAAGATGATGATAATGAAGGGAATTAATCCCATTCTCGGCCTTATTATCCACAGGAAAGAAGCCTGAACCATTAGATCCAGAACAGGGAAAACGAACGGCCAGAAAATCTGACAAAATCACTTTTCAGGCCTGACACGCCCTGTGACACGCCCGTGTCACAGTGCGTGTACCTTAAGCGGCACATGAACCGACTCATTCTGACATATCCAAAATCGAACACGGCCATGGTACACGCTCGTGTCGGCCCAGTCATGCTCGTGACCCAGGGCGTGTAACCCACTCGACACCTCATCGAGAGAAAAGTGTCGACCTCTCGACACAGCGGGACACGCCCTGTGACACGCCCGTGTCACAGGTCGTGTACCCCTTGCTTGCCACTCGACACTCGACAATCGTCGGACACAGTTCGTCGACCAGAGGGGACACGCCCGTGTAGGATGGTACACGCCCGTGTCACGGCGTGTTCCCTCTGTCGACCACTTTAGTCGACCAAATACTCTGGTGTCGACCAAGGGAGGACACGCCCTAAGTCACGCCCCCTGACACGCCCGTGTCACGGGCGTGTACCTCCCGAAACTTCGTCGAATGAATTTCGTCGACCACGCGCCCATCTGCTAAACCCAAGCAGGACACGCCCTGGGACACTCCCGTGTCCCAGGCAGTGTCACCCACTATTTTCTCATTTCTCGGATTTGGGATGTTACAATGTGTGACTAGATTGGCAGTGGATAAGGGATCACCAACTTGATGTTGGTTCATGAATCATTACACATGGTGCTTGGAGATTTTCTTTGGACTGTTGGGTTGTGTTGGACAATGTGGCCACCACCACAGTACCTTTTTGAGATGTTTGGACCATTGGGTTGTGTTGGACAATATGGCAACCACCACAGTACCTTTTGAGATTTTGGACTGTTGGGTTGTGTTTGATAATGTGGCCACCACCACAGTACCTTTTTGAGATGTTTGAACTGTTTAGTTGTGTTGGACAATATGGCCACCACCACATTACCTTTTTGAGATGTTTGAACTGTTGGGTTATGTTGGACAATGTGGTCACCATCATAGTCCTTTTTTGAGATGTTTGGTCTGATGGTTCGTGTTGGACAATGTGTCACCAACTCAGTACCGTTTTTGCCAAGTGTTAATGATTCACGTGTTTAGAGCTGTTCAGTCTCTTTCTTCTTATTATATAGGCATATGTTATTATGCTTACTCTTGCAGATCTTATCAAAGTATGGCTTCATTTCAAAATTGATGCAACTTCATATATTTAATTATGTAAATTACTCTTTCTTATCATTTGATGACTTATTTGTTGTGGTTGACAGTTATTTCCGTTTTGGGTTGGTAACCTTTGACTCCTCTGGATTATTTTCCTGTTGATCTTTTATTGCCACTTGTATATTTTGCTGAGGCGTTCTTTTCTTTTGAATGCATCAAGTTCGGGGCAATAGCTGCTTGAGCGGTTAGAGTTTGTAGTTGCTGGTGTTTTGCAGCTGTTGCAATGGATCTTCCCTCACCGTTGTGAGATAGTTTTGTTGACTTTGTTTTAGTTCAGACATGCATGTTGTTTGGTGGGTTCGTGTCAGGTTGTTGACGCCCCCGGGGATTATTGTGGAATATTGGATTATTGCTAGCTGTTGTGTCATTTTCTAGATGGTTTATTGGATTAACTTGCTTTCTGTGAAGGATTTATGCTAGAATTGCATGTTAGTTATTTTCAAGTTATAAAAGTATTATTATGCTTTTCTCATACTCATGACATCTTTTTAAATCAAATGACACTATATTTTAACGAATGTAAAAGTTTTTTTCATACTTATATTAAATCTAGAGGTATGCATATCATGAGTTGTCCTTTTGAATGTCTCTTCTCATGTAGGATAATAATTAAACTAAATTAAGTATTTTTCGCAACGTATATTTATATTTCCATCTGTGCACTAGTTGATCCACCGCGTCGAGGGATACAACCGTCAAAACTTAACTAAAAATATGTTTTCTTCATGATAAGCTTGAGAATTTCATGATAAGTGTCAGGAGTAGGTTCTTGCCTGAGCATCTGTAGTTATCCCCTGCATAGCGTGACATCACAGCGCGTGTTTTCTCTTACTCTGATATAATGTTATATGTTGATAAAATGAGGGTTGTGACACGTGGTACCTCAAATGATGCCTCGATTCGCGTGTCCACCGCCCAAGACCACCAATCACAGGTCGACATATGGCGTCGGTTATGACACGACCGCAACCACTATCGCCACGTGATAGCTTCTACCGCCGCGCGGTAACCACCCGAGAGCATTTGACGAATAAATCAGCCCCGCTACCGCCAGCGGTATACCTACCGCTGGGCGGTAGCTTCCCGAAAGCTCTGCCACCCTATTCACGGTGCTACCAACGGCGATAGCAACCTACCGCCGCGCGATAGAATCTGCGTTGTAATCATACGACACTCTTGACACCCTGATGCTACTGCTCTGCAGTATCTACCGCCCAGCGGTACCTCGCAGAGAGGCATACCGTCTAACACAGTTTCCGCTACCGCCGGCGCTAACCCTACCGTCAGGCGGTATCTCACATGAACCATTTTCCTGCTATAGGACTTGGGGCGTTTCATAACACATTTAATCTCGTCGGGCATGTGTCGTGCGCTCTCCAGACTCGGGTCGAGGGTGGCAACAAGGCTGCAGCGATGTTACTGGTGGTGTCGCCACTCGCAAACTCATGATCGCCGCCCGCCGAAGTTGTCATTGGCGCTTGAACTGGCCATCTTGCCCTAGTGAGCAGTGCGGAGGATCAAGGTCGGGGAGTGAAGAAGGTGAACAGGAGCGCGTTGATCCTCTCCTTAACTTCCTGATGGAATCACAGGCAGTCACCGCTGGACTTGCCGGACGCTTTCTCCTTCCACATTTGATCGCAGCTCGCATTGTCAAGGCGGTGATTCCGCTCCCGTGCGGTTTTGTCCTAGTTTGAGAGGCAAGTGATCGGGATTTAGGGAGGAGGTAAAAAAATAATAATGAGGGCTGCATATTTTCTTAGGTTTTGAGCTGAACCGGTGGAATAAGGAGGTGGCGCACGCGAGTCGGTTCAATTGAACCAGCCAATCCGAAGAGGCCAAGCTCCGAACATCAATAAAGTTGTTATAACATTTATTTTTTTGACTAGCGACCCATGTTGCGATTATTTTCTTTGTCCGAAATTCTACAGAAGTTTTTTTCTTCTTCTTTTCTAATTCATTCATTTAAATAACTAACAAGCTACAAAACAAAATTAATACTTACATAAAATTCTTAAACAAAAATTTTTAAAGCTAACTAATAATGCAAACTAAAAAAATAGGTTGTCTCCCATACATCGTCTGATTTCAAGTCTCAACAGGACTTTGCCGACTAATAGATTTTATTTCGGTGTGATGGATGATACTACTTAATCACTCTTGTCCCCTCGATAATATTTAACTCTCTGTCCGTTCAACTTAAATTCGGTCTCATCTTTCTCATTCAATATTGTTACCGCGTCATATGGGTGCACTTACTTGACTCTAATTAAACGGACCCGACCAACGAGATTTCAACTTCTCGGAAAATATATTCAAACGAGAGTTAAATAATAGACCTAATTGTCCATGTTCAAATTATTTTTGGTTGTGCCATTTATTCATTCGCAACATATAAATCCGAGAATTTTCATAAGCATTCATCCTTATTTCCTCTAATTCATTGAGTTGCAGAAATCTGTGTTTGCTCGCGTCCTAAAAATTATAATTTATTTTCTTAATTGTCCAATACGCTTGGAATTCTAACTCAATGGGTAGATGACATTCTTTCCCTTAAACTAGTCTGTATGGCGTTAATCCAATCGTTGTTTTAAATGTGGTGTGGTACGCTTATAATGTGTCATTTAGCTTTTGAGACCAATCTTTTTGGTTGATGCTAACTGTCTTCTCTAGGATTTTCTTTATTTTTTGGTTGGACACCTCCGCTAGACCATCTGTTTGGGGTTGATATGCTAGCGCGACTTTATGTGTTACCACATATTTTTTTTAATAATGCTGCGAATTTGGCATTGCAAAAATGACTCCCACATCACTAATAATCGCCCTCAGGGTTTCGAACCAACTAAATATAAAGTTCTTCAAAAAAATGTAAGACTACTTTAGCACCGTTTTTAGGTGTAGAAATTTCTTTCACCCACTTGGATACATAATCGACCGCTTATAAAATATGTAAATTACCATTTGAACTCATAAATGGTCTCATAATGTCTATACCTCAAACATTAAATAGCTCTACTTCTAAAATTGTGTTCATGGGAATCGCGTTAATTTTCTTATGTTTTCGCTCCTTTGACACCGATCACAGTATTTAACAAATTCTTTAGCATCACGAAATAAATTAGGCCAAAAGAACTCAGCTTCTAAGACTTTCAGCGCCGTCCTATCGCGCATAAAATATCTTCCATAAGGAAAATCATGACATTTTTCCAATATGACTTTCATTTCAGACTCAGGAACACAACGCCTCACAATACCGTCAGACCCAACTTTAAATAAATACGGGGCATCCCAGAGATAAGATCGAACTTGATGCAAGAATCTCTTTTTGTTGATACAGTAAATCGGGTGGAAAGACCCTACTAACGATATAGTTCATGTAATCTGCATACCAGAGCACCGTGTGTTGGAACCCTAGTTCTGATTTGGGCAAGGATCACTATTAGGAAAATTAGATTGACCCAACATGTATAGTCATGGGTCATATGATTATTTCTAGGCTTGGTCATTCAGAAGGTTTCTCCAGAATTGTTGAAAGAGGTCCAAGAAATGCAATTAAGACAAAGTCACAGAATCAGATCGACGATCGTCGAACGCAGTTTGACGAACGGCGATCTCCGGTCGACGAATTTTGAGTTGCTTCTCTGAACTCAGGTCGACGATCTCAAAGACTCAAGCAAGGCTGTGTCGACACCATCACAGCAACTGTGTCGACACTCAACAGTTCTCTCAGCTCGACGAACACAGAAATTAAGCTCGACGAACTACAAGCTCCGGTCGACGAACGCAGACAAGATATTCAGCTCGATGAATCTAGCTGAGTTTGACGAATGTCGAACTCATGTCGACGATTGATGAACTCGACGAAAGTTCAGGTCGACGATTTCTGTGGAATCAGTAACAGTTGGCAGAAGTTATTGAGGATTAATTACAGTCAACATTCCCAGTGAAAATAGCCATTCAAACGGTCAGTTACAGAAGAATTAAGTTATGATCAATTTCCAAAGCATCCTCCACTCTCAGGAATGCTCCTTCCGCCATCAAGATTAAGGAATTCAAATACAGAGTTGAAAATACAAAAAGATATAATACACAACAAGTGAAGAACAATAATGCAGAAATAGAGAATACAGAAGATAGAAAAAGAGACAAAAAATGGCAATATCACTACAGTAACTAGAAGCCCTAGACCAGAGCGGTAACAGCTATCAAGAAGAAGAAGAAAAACATCCAATCACTATCAAGAGTCTTCTTCTTCCTTCAATCCTACAGGATAACTTCAAGGACAACAAACAACATATCAGTCAGAAGTTCCTGAAGATTTCTCTGGTCCAGGCCTGAAGACTGAAGGTCTATCACCCTGTAGCAAAGCTCCTGCTTTTTCCCTAAACCAATCAATATCTAAGGAGGAGCCTTTGCTAATATCATATCCACTTGAATCTTCTCTCTGATTATTGACAGAGAAGATAACATCACTCTCTCACCACCTCCTGTACAAAGTGTTGTCATCTCCCTTCAAAAGTGATTCCTGGTTGCAAGTCTCCTTCCAAAAGACTTGAGGTTTTGGTTTTTTGGGACCTGATCAAAACCCATTGGTGGCAGTCACCTGATCAAAAACCTGAGTGGATTCCTACTAGGATGGTAGAAGAGTGGATGTACCCAGGTTGGGGAACCGCTATAAAATCCTTGTGTCTTTTTTGTGTGGTTTGATCTGCTCTCTTCTCCTTTGTTTTATTTTTTGTGTGTTGTGACAAACTCTAGCCTTTTTGCTTAAGGTCTATCACTTTCAATTGGTATCAAAGCGAGGTTGGTTAAATTACCTTGGTTAACTCACCAGGTTGGTTTAAAATACCACTCCTTATTGGTTGTACAGGCTAACACCTGAACCACAAAGATCCTTTGATAGATCTTAAGAATCTTTAGAGTTATCATGGCACAACTTGATGGGTTTTCAAGCACCAGACTGCCCATGTGCAATCTAGATAAGCTTGCACTATGGAAGACAAGGATCAGGTTTTATATGGACTCCATTGATGAAAACATCTTCAAATCTGTTTTGATAGGTCCAGCTCAACCTTAGAATACAACAAGTCCAAATGCTGGTCCATCATCTCAATGGGACAGATGCCCAGAAAAGGATGAAGATTGCTGATGCACAAGCAATGAACATTCTGGCACAATCAATGTCTGATGACATTTTTTGAAGAACTTGCTGAATGTTCATCTACACAAGAGATGTGGGACTTCATCACAGCAATGGCTGCTGTATCAGCAAAAGAAAGAATAATTGAAGCTGAATCCTGGAGTGAATCAGATGCTTCATCTTGCACAACTGAGGATGAAGAAGAAGCAAGAGCAAAAGAATTTTGTCTAATGGCAATAGATGCTTCTCGCAGCAGCTATGCTGCAGAATCTGAAGAATCAGAGTATGAATTAGATGAAGAGGATCAGGTTATTTCTTTCCTTGACTCTTCTTCAGCTAGCCTTAACACTGATTTCCGATTATTACTTGAAAATCATCAGAAAATCTTAGTTCAAAATATTTCGTCGAACGGAGATCGATGACATCCATACTATTCGTCGAACTCAGATCGACGAACTATGAACAAAGATTTTGTTTTGAACTGTTCAGGAATCTGTGCTCGATGAAGTAAATATAATTCGTCGAACAGAGATCGACGAAAATGGATCACAGAAAACAATTATTATCATTCTGTGAATAGAGATCAACGATCTCATATCATTCCTCGAACTCAGATCGACAAAAATATTTTTCGTCGAACTCAGAATTTCAAAACAGATATTCTTATTCTTGTATTTCTGATTATTATAAAAGAGAACCAGGACCCAAGGTTATATGGGTCCAGAACTCCTAACATCTCCTTGCAGGAACAGAATTCAGTCCAGCAAATATACAGGATATCAATGGCTGAATAATTTGTGCAAAGCTATGCATATAAGGGGAGATGCCAGTAAATGAAGCTGTAGAAATTCCAGCAAAGTAGCAGCAGTTTGTGGGATTTTAGCAGCAGCAACATCAAACAGATTATAATACTGCAGATTTGGGCCAGGATCAACAACAAAGCAACAGCAACAGCAGTAGTACTTGATCCAGATTTAATTGTAATTAATTGCATTGTATTTTACTTGTCTTGGATGTAAATAGTGTCCTTACCCAAATAGGGGGAGATTGTTGGAACCCTAGTTCTGATTTGGGCAAGGATCACTATTAGGAAAAATTAGATTGACCCAACATGTATAGTCATGGGTCATAGGATTATTTCTAGGCTTGGTCATTCAGAAGGTTTCTCCAGAATTGCTGAAAGAGGTACAAGAAATGCAGTTAAGACAAAGTCACAGAATCAGATCGACGATTGTCGAACGCAGTTCGACGAACGGCGATCTCCGGTCGACGAATTCTGAGTTGCTTCTCTGAACTCAGATCGACGATCTCAAAGACTCAAGCAAGGCTGTGTCGACACCATCACAGCAACTGTGTCGACACTCAACAGTTCTCTCAGCTCGACGAACATAGAAACTGAGCTCAACGAACTACAAGCTCTGGTCGACGAACGCAGGCAAGATATTCAGCTCGACGAATCTAGCTGAGTTCGACGAATGTCGAACTCAGGTCGACGATTGATGAACTCGACGAAAGTTCAGGTCGACGATTTCTGTGGAATCAGTAACAGTTGGCAGAAGTTATTGAGGATTAATTACAGTCAACATTCCTAGTGAAAATAGTCATTCAAACGGTCAGTTACATAAGAATTAAGTTAGGATCAATTTCCAAAGTATCCTCCACTCTCGGGAATGCTCCTTCTGCCATCAAGATTAAGGAATTCAAATACAGAGTTGAAAATACAAAAAGATATAATACACAGCAAGTGAAGAACAGTAATGCAGAAATAGAGAATACAGAAGATAGAAAAAGAGACAGAAAAGGGCAATATCACTACAGTAACTAGAAGCCCTAGACCAGAACGGTAACAGCTATCAAGAAGAAGAAGAACATCCAATCACTATCAAGAGTCTTCTTCTTCCTTCAATCCTACATGATAACTTCAAGGACAACAAACAACATATCAGTCAGAAGTTCCTGAAGATTTCTCTGCTCCAGGCCTGAAGACTGAAGGCATATCACCCTGTAGCAAAGCTCCTGCTTTTTCCCTGAACCAATCAATATCTCAGGGGGAGCCTTTGCTAATATATATCCACTTGAATCTTCTCTCTGATTATTGACAGAGAAGTTAACATCACTCTCTCACCACCTCATGTACAAAGGGTTGTCATCTCCCTTCAAAAGTGATTCCTGGTTGCAAGTCTCCTTCCAAAATACTTGAGGTTTTGGTTTTTGAGGAGCTGATCAAAATCCATTTGTGGCAGTCACCTGATCAAAAAAACTGAGTCGATTCCTACCAGGGTGGTAGAAGAGTGGATGTACCCAGGTTGGGGAACCACTATAAAATCCTTGTGTCTTTTTGTGTGGCTTGATCTGCTCTCTTCTCCTTTGTTTTATTTGTTTTTTTGCTGTGACAAACTCTAGCCTTTTTGCTTAAGATCTATCACTTTCACCGTGTTTTTCGATATAGCTAATAACCACTCATCAAGAAATCTCTCCTCAATTTCAGAATGGAGGGTTGGTTGCAGACACTCGATCTTAAATAGATGATCTGCAACGGGGTTATCTGCATCTTTCCTATCTTTGATTTCTATGTCAAATTCTTGCAAAAGCAGCACTCATCAAATCAATCATGGTTGTAGCGTCTTTATTCTCAATGAGGTAACATATAGCTACATGTTCGATGTAAAATATGACGTTGGTGCATAAGATGTAGGTTCTAAACTTCTCAAATGCGAAAACTACTGCTAGCAACACTTTTCTATGGTTGTATAGTTGACTTGGACTTCTATTAAGGTTTACTAGCATAAGCTATCATGTGGAAGACCTTCTCCCATACTTGCTCTAAGACAACTCCAACGATATAATCACTAACGTCGCACATCAATACAAAGGGTTCCACCCAATTGGGAGTTACCACAATAGGTGCAGTGGTTAATTGACTTTTCAGCTTCTCAAAAGCATTTAAACAAGAATCATCAAAATGGAATTTCACATCTTTTTCTAAGAGACCACTTATCAGTTTTGTAACCTTTGCGAAATCGTTAATAAATCTCCTATAAAATCATGCATGCCCTAAAAAGCTTCGCAAGATTTTCACATTCATCGGGGGTGGTAGCATTTCAATTACGTCGAGTTTAGCATTATCCACACAGCTTAAACCATTCCTAAAGACGTGATGTCCCAGTACTATCCTTTCGCGGACCATGAAATGACACTTCTCCCAGTTCAAAACTAGGTTGGTCTCCACGCATTGAACTACCACTTTCTCTAAACACACTAAGCATGCATCGAAAGATTTATCGAAGATAGAGAAATCATCCATAAAAATCTCTATACCATAATCCATAATATATATCAGAGAATATAGTGATCATACACCGCTGAAAAGTAGCAAGAGCATTACACAGTCCAAAGGGCATTCTCATAAATGCAAAAGTTACATAAGGGCAAGTGAATGTATTTTTTTGTTGATCTTCAGGATCCACTGTGATTTGGTTATATCCTGAGTACCCATCCAAAAAATAGAAAAATCATTCCCCGCCAATTTGTCTAATACTTGATCAATGAATGATCAGGGAAAATGATCTTTCCTCGTGTCCTTATTCTATTTTTTATAACCCATATAAATACGCTACCCCGTGATTATTCTAGTGGATATCATCTCATCCTTTTCATTCTTAACAACTGTCATCCCTCCTTTCTTAGAATCGCACTGTATCAGTGAAACCCAAGCGCTATCTGAGATGGGATATATAATACCCGTGTTTAACCACTTAATAATCTTCTTCTTAACTACTTCATTCAATGGTGAGCTTATACGACGTTGAGGTTTTATAGATACCTTAAAAGATTCTTCTAAAATAATTTTATGCATACATAAAGAAGGGTTAATTCCTTGAATATCCACTATGGTACAACATATAGTCATTCATATCATGGCATCGCCTAGGCGTCACCTAGGCAACGCCTAGGCGTCCTGGCGCCCAATTGTAAACAAGGCAATGGACGCCTTTTTAAAAAAATATATGGGATAGACTGCGGTTTATATATAAATCGCAGTCTATTCTATTAGCCCGAATAGACGGCAGTTTATATATAAACCGTAGTCTATTCTAGGGCTTGGGGAATAGACTGCGGTGTATATATAAACCGCAGTCTATTCCCTGACTGCGGTGTCTAAAGTCTGGCAGGTAGGCTTTAAGACATCGGTTATAATAATAACCACCGTCTATAGACGACTATACACTGCGGTTATGATGTCCATTAGTTTGATACTTCTCCCATTGAGTGATTATTCAAACTTCTTGGCCTCTGATAGTTCACTTTTCAGTGCCACCGACGCTCGCCTTGGTTCGCCTTGACGTCGTGACAAGAATGTCTATAGCCAATTTATATTGCTTTAATAGTTCAATCAATTTTCGTTGTTGTTTGCGATGCAGTTTTTGCATTGATAATAATAGGTAGAGTGTTGTTCTATCCTAAGTAAACATATGTAAGATGTTTGGGAAGAGATTTAACTCTAGCTTCGGAGGATCAATAACTGAAGTCTTGACCGCCAAAGATTTCTCTAGTATTTCAAGGGGTTTCGGATTACGAGACCAAACATTTGGCTTCTTGAATACCTATAAGCACTCATGACTCTCATCTTCATCATCGGATAAATCCTTACACATCACTAACCGGGTTAACACTTCATCTTGATTTTCAGATATATTATTCAATTTATACTCACATATAGATATATTGTTAACCACTTACATGTTCATCTTGTTTTTTCTTTGATTGTTTGCGTGCTCAACTGCTTCACGGGCTAAGACAGTTCAATTTAGTCTGATCTACTTAGAGCCTCGAGTGACCCAAACCGACTGATGTTGAAGATTTAATGAATAAGATATGATTAGAGGTGAAATGTCATTAGAACATAAAAGTAGTTGGTTCTCCTCAAAATGCATTAGGATATCTGTTGGATCTCTAGTTGGATTTAGGCTAGGTACACTAAATTAGGATGTTTTGACCCAACATGTATAGTCAGGGTCATATATGAGTTCTAGGGTCTAGGCTATGTCCTTAGAGTCAACACCACATGGACCAGCCATCAACAGACTGCAGAAGACTCAAGACTTAGAGAAATCTCCAACTCAAAAAATGAGTTCGACGTTTGTCGAACTCAGGTCGACGAAAGTTGTGCTCAGCTCGACGAAATCAGAGACAATTCTCTGAGCTGAGCTCGACGAACTTGATTCTCAGGTCGACGAATTCCAGAGTATACTTCAACACCAAGTCCAGAATTTTCACACTTAACTCCAGTCGACGAACTTAGTTCTTAGGTCGACGATCTCTGGGTATTCTACTTCAACATCTTGTTCCAGAAACATCTAAGTATTCTAAGTCTAGAATCACACTC